>JAOXYI010230840.1:0-10894 GCA_028566495.1 Lithophaga antillarum
CAGGTTTTGAGATAACTGATGATTAATATTGATAATGAGGGGGCCGGGGACTACCTCTGGGTTCAAACCATATTCTGAAATTGAATCATCATATGATGACTGATCAAGCAAAGCAGCATCTGTTCAATTTCCATTAAATTCTACAAAGATCTGACGACTTCACTTGATTTTTAAAATCTTTAAGATTTTGCGTGAAAAAAAAAACTAAGTCCAGTTAACCCCAAAACGGAAAAATGAAAAAAAAATTTCAAGATCTTGCATTGGATGTTGTCTTTTGACTGTAAATAAACTGCTAACTAATTTTCAGGAAATTCGATAATGATATAATGTCTTTATTCAAGTTTTAAAAGAACTTTAATTTTAGGGCTAACCTGATTGTTGACGAAGACACCGCGACAACAATGGAATTTTGGATCGCTATGTCTCACCTTCAATACATTCATCGCAGGCGAGACAAAAATGTATTTATTTTTTTGTATATATGTAATCATCTGGAAAGTATCCAGACTGAATCAAAACAAAATTTGTACCATTCACGCACACATTTTTCAGTCGTATAGAGTGAATTACACCACAGTGCCAAGGTATGATGTACCCTACACTGCCACCAAAAAATACCCCGCAACATGTCCAACATACTTCGGTATACATCAGTTAGCTCATTTCATGGTGTTGTCCATACAATTGCTATTGGACGTGTCCATAATGTCTGGATGAAACATAGTGGGGTCGACTTTTTAAATTTATTTTTCAACCTCGCAATGTCGAGTTTGACCAAAATCTGCAATATGCATGTGAGGTTAACCTCATATGTGAAATGTACCCCACAGTGATCACTGGGACATGTAAATAACCCCGCAATGTCTCTCCCCTAAGAGCGGACAGACGGACGGACGGACGGACGCATGGATGGACAAAGCTGCATTTATATGCTCCCCCAAAATTTTTCGGGGAGCATAAAAATCATATGATTTTCATTGATCTGAAACGTTGAAAGTTACATGTATATTTCTTCAAATTATGGACTATTTTCAGTATGGTGACCAAATACAGATCTTCGTATCGTACCAATACCATACTGTCAGCTATGGCTGACAGAACAAAAATGACCAGGTAAGCTAAAATTACTACATTTTTCTCCAATTTAATTATGACCCAAAGCATAGTATTAACTTTGCAAAAGACTACCTTCTAAAGATCCTTGGGTTTCTCATATGACTTTGCTTAAATGAATTTGCAAACTGTTTCAGTACCTGTAACAAATCAAACTGAACTCTTCCCTCTATATTTATCACTTTAGTTTCTGTCTCTTTCTTATGTCCTGATTGACTCACAGTCTTGCCAATTTTAGATCGTTCTTTTTCTATTCTACCAAGATATGGAAATGTGCCCACTGTCAAAGTTTTGGCTCGTCTAATCAGGTATGGCAAATCAAAGTTCTGAATGTTGTATCCGGTGACAATGTCAGGATCCACAGCACAGAAAAATTCTGACCATTTCTGAAATGTCAAATAATATTATTTTTATACGATGAGCTACGTGATATTTGTACCAGGTTTATGGAGATCGAAGTATTTTATTATAAAATCAGTATTTGAAATGATGTTAAAATTCGACAATTATTGGAAATATGACAGACATCAGCATATCTGATCATGACAAATGTGCTCTTGAAAAACATAAGCTACAGACGTATTAGTTAATATTGATCTTGATATTTTCTATGTTATGACCACTGCTTTTGGGGACACATGGTTAAAACATCAACAAACTTAATATATACAAACATACGTCAAAAATACTATGGTATCTGTTTTTATTTATCCCTTTCTATTTTTCCGTTCTTGTCTTGTTGCTTTTGACTTGAACGTCACACCAGTAGGATTTTGCCTATGTGTACTGTTGTGAAAGTCTCGGAATTTTTACAAATTCGAACTGGATAAATTATACAAAGTCAGTAAGAAGAAAGAACATATACAGGGACGAACCAAAAAAAACCAGGACAAAACAAACTGAACCTAAATTTATTATCAACGCGACGAAGAAGAAAAAATCATGATCAACCAGGACATTGCAAAGTAATCAACTGGAGAGAAAAAAAAGAGCTAAATGTACTCCCGGTTAAATGTAACCGAAAAAGTACTTTACAAAACGTCTTCATTTTCAAATTATAAGTACATTTTTAGAAGATATTTCTATCCCTTTTTAAACACGGAAATTTAATAAATAATAACATTATGGTGATATCTGTTCACACAACCAGGTACTAAAGGAAAAATTCTGTGCTGGTATACTCATATATAGTGGTATAAGCTTTGTCTCTGTTTCATAGTCCTTATTTTGGTTTTTGCTGATCCACGCCTCAAGTTAGTGATCTAGAACTACAGTGAAAATTGCAGATGAACAGCCTTCGTGAATAAAATAATGTAACATTTGAAGGATGTTCACTTACCGGGCAGAACTCGCCATAAAATTATTAATTATTAGCATTTTTAGCTGCACATATTGTTTCTCAATATCAAAAATACGAGTTTGCTGTGCATCGCCATCTAACATCTTTTAAGATATCAATTTTGACTGACGAGTTATGACTCAAACCTCTGGTAAACGTAGACAGAAAGATCCATCAGTCTATGCATGGTATCTATTCAGCGGACCCAAGAATAATAAAAACGCTGTATGTGTATATAATCCAGCAGAGAATAACATTAGACCCATGTTTTAATTAAATAAAACATTTAGTAGAATATAGGGTTCAATTGTAGGCGCGTTGTAGAACGATATTGAGTCTGTTCAATTTATGTAGTTGTTTAGTTCAATCACCTCTGACTGGTCATCCTATACATTTAGTTATTTAGTTCAGTCACCTCTGAGTTCTCATCCAAACATTTGGTTGTTCAGTTCAATCTTCTCTGACTGGTAATATTATATATTTATTGTTTAGTTCAATTACCTCTGACTGGTAATACTATATATTTATTGTTTAGTTCAGTCATCTCCCATAGTAATCCTGTACATCTGATTGTCGAGTTCAATCACCTCTGACTGGTTATCCTATACATTTAGGTGTTTACTTCAGTCACCACTGACTATATATACTTTAGTTGTTTAGTTCAATCCTACTTATACATTTGGTTATTTAGTTCAATCATAATTGACTTGTCATCCTATACATTTATCGTTTAGTTCAGTCTCTACCGACTGGTCATTCTACACATCTGGTTGTTTAGTTCAGTCATCACTAACTGGTCATCCTATACATTTAAATGTTTAGTTCAATCATCACTTACTTGATATATGAATACATTAGTGGCTTCGTTTGATAACCATTGACTGGTCGGTCCTATACATTTGGTTTAGTTCTATCACAACTAACTGGTCATTCTATACAATTATTATTTTGTTCAATTATCAAGGCTTGGTCATCCTATACATTTAATTTAGTTCAATCACCACTGATGGGTCATCCCATACATTTATTGTTTAATTCGATCACTTCTGGCTGAGTTATCCTATACATTTGTTGCTTAGTTTAATCAACAATGACTGGTTATCATATACATTTATTGTTTAGATCAGTTACTACCGATTGCTATATATTTAGTTGTTTAGTTCATCACCAATAACTGTTCGTTACATAATTAAGTTCTTCAGTTCAGTCACCTCTAACTTTCATCCTATGCATATGGTTGCTTAGTTGAATCACCATGCACGGACTTGTTATCCTATACATTTATTGTTTACTTCAATCACCACGGACTGGTAATCCTATACATCTGGTTGATTCGTTCAATGGCCACTGACTGGTCATCCTATACATTTATTGTGTAGTTCAATCATCACTAACCGGTCATCCCATACATTTAGCTATTAGTTGAATCACCACAGCTTGTTCATTCTATACATTTAGTATTTGGTTTAATCTCCAATGACTGGTCGTCGTATATTTTAGTTGCTTCGTTCAATCATCACTGACTGGTCATCATATACATTTATTGTTTAGTTAATCATCACTAACAGGTCATCATATATATTTATTGTTTAGTTCAGTCATCACTGCCTGGTTATTTTATACATTTAGTTATTTAGTCTAATCACCAACGACCGGTTGTCGTATATATTTAGTTGCTTAGTTCTCTAACCCTTGATTGGTCACCCCATACATGCATTTACTTCAATCACTACTGACTGGTCATCCTATACATTTAGTTGTTTAGTTCAATCACCACTAACTGGCAATCCTATACATTTGGTTGTTTAGTTCAATCGCCACCGACTGGTCATCATCAACATTTACTGTTTATTTCAGTCACCGATAACTGGTAATCCTATAAATTTAGTTGTTTAGTTCATTCACCACACTGGTAATCCTGTACATTTGGTTGTTTAGTTCAATCGCCACTGACTGGTCATTCAACATTTATTGTTTATTTCAGTCACCAGTGACTGTTTATCCTATACCTATACCTTTAGTTGTTCAGTTTAATCTCCACTGACTGGCCATCGTATATATTTAGTTCTTTAGTTCAATAAGCACTGACTGGGCATCATATAGGTTTATTTATTTACTTCAATCACCACTGCCTGGTCATCCTATACAATTAGTTATTTAGTTCAATCACCACTGACTGCTGATCCTATACATTTGTTATTTAGTTCAATCGACAGTGACTGGTTATCTATACATTTATTGTTTAGTTCGATCATCACTGACTGATTATCATAGACATTTAGTTGTTTAGTTCAATCACACTGACTGGTTTTCCTGTACATTTAGTTGTTTAGTTCAATCATCACAGACTGGTTATCTATATATTTAGTTATTTGGTTCAATCACATTTGATTGATCATCCCATAAATTGTTTAGTTAAACCACCACTGACTTTTAATCCTACACATTTAGTTACCTAGCTTGATCGCCACTGACTGGTCATCCATTACATTTAGTTAGTTGTTCATTCACACTTACTGATGATCCTATAAATTTAGTTATTTGTTCAATCGCCACTGACTGATAATCCTATACATTTAGTTAGTTGCTCAATCAACACTGACTGGTCATCCTATAAATTTATTTCTTTCTTCAATCACCATCTGGTGCTCCTATATATATTTTGTTTACTTCAATCACAAGTGACTAGCCATCCTATAAATTAAATTGTTTTGCTCAATCAACCTTGTAGAGAGTATTTAATCAGAATGCGCTAATAAGCAATGAAAACTGGAGATATCTGAAATGCAAAGTATTTTTAATAATTACATTATGTTCATGTTTCATCGAACCTCAGCAATTTGATTTGCTGAGAGGAATCTACGTGACTTCAAATGGTTCTTCATAACTCGATGAAGCGCAAAATTCAAAACCTCGAGTTATTCCAAGACAACGTCTGTGACGTGATAACAAAGTGACGATTGCGCAGGAATTTTTCAAAACAATATCGAAGAAATATGTAACTCTTTTCGTAATTTTAAAGTTTGTGTTTACTGCATGCATTCAAAATGTGCTACGGTCAACTCTTTTACACTCCCATGAAACTACAAAAAGATGCATTCAATTCTTAAATACATAATAAGCTGAGTTTTATATTGTACAAAAATGACAAAACAATGAATTTTGTTTCTTGATTATTGGTTTTTGTAAAAGACACAGGACACAAAGAAAAATATTTTAACAAAATATGCATATATAAAGTATTAGTTTTGAAAATCTTCTTGTTACTGGAAGATGAACAAAAGTAATCAAGCGCTTTTATTTCGTTTTGGACAGATATGATATTCTCGTATGTTCATTTAACCCTATTTTCCTTCTATTACACTTTTTAAAACATATAAAAACAAAAACCCAAACATATCTCATCTCACAGTGTTTGAAAACAAATATCAAGGATAAAATTATTTCAGAAGAAACAGATCATACTTTATTTGTTGTATGTATGAATCTTATATTTTTATATATTTATCAGCTTTACTGGTGTCCCATTTTAAGAATACACACCGTAAAAAAATATTAGTCGAGTACCAACCAGTGATCTGAAGCCAATAGTTCAGTTAAGACAAATCCGAGGCAGAGCTGAATGAACAAACACTGAAAGACAATCTAACAAAAAAAATTTGAAATATTTTGTTGCTAACATTTTATTATTAAAGTAAAAATAAAAAGATGGACACAAACAACTACAGACTGTTTCAATGTCGTGTAAGTCATAGATCCGGCTTCCCCTTTTTTATTTCTTTTATGATCGGAAATTGAAAATAAACAGCCGATATAACCGTCCAAGCTGACCCATTTAATACAGCTTCAAAAAGCGCTGAATAAATCTCTGTAAAAACTATCTTACGGCATCCTACGTTTAAGTAAAGGTATAAGTAAGAATACCGAAGTCCAAGGCAATTTCAAAAGGGAGAGTCAAAAGAACAAAAGTCAATAAAAACTGACGAAACCATCAAAAGTAACAGAATGACTGGAAAACGACTGTTACATTCCTGACTTGGTACAGACATTTTCTAGTGAAAGTGGTGGGTTAAAAATGGTTTTACGGCATGCCAAACCTCCCACTTAATGACAGTTGTTTATAGTTCCGATACCATGACTTAAAAGGGCGAGGGCGACACAAGAGGACACAATTGGGCCAATGTCACAAATCGGAAATATCCAGTAGTCTAATTGTGTAAACGACACTAGCACTCCGAATCTATAACACAAGACCATCTTTTATCATTTGTGATGTTGAGGGTGAATACTTGTCTTTCCGGTCTTGGTACCTTCCGATGAATTTTTTCAGACGTTCCTTTACAAAGCCTTGGCTTAATTTCTTGCTCAGACACTGATGTAACAGCTGCAAGCTCTAGCAGTGTCATAATAAAAGACGTCCAGAATCTATCCGAATAAGTCTACGGAAACAAGTTTTTAATATGATAAACACTCATAACGAAACGGCTTAAGTATTGAATTTCTGTATAGCTCTTTTCCAGAAGCAAAAGTTGTAAGTTCAGTTTCATGGTGTGTGGTGTCTGCACTTCAACTTTTCACACTTCTTGCAATTTTTTCGTATGTCTTAAAAGGTAAGTTCCTTTATTGGTTAAAAACCTTTTGTACAGGCATAATGCAATACCAGCTGATCAACCTATTTTCAAAATTGACTGAAGTTATTTAAATAACATAGCTTCAAACTGTTTTCTGTTCACCTCTTCTTCGACAGCACCTGTATTCACAACACACATCTTATCGAATGCGACAATCAGGAAACTGATGATTTTTTTCAAAATTTCTCCCATGTAAATTACCTCTATTAATAAGAAATTTATGTTAGAAAATTTCCAGAATATGTTGATATTGATGATGAAAGTCTGAATAAAGGTCCTTTTGTGGGGTTTTGTTTACTAATAGTTCAAAAGAAATCTGGAAACCAAAAACTGAAGAGAAAAGGAGAATATCAGCTACACGTAAATAAATAGGTCGTACAAAATTTAGCAGACAGGATGAAAATCAACTAGGCATTTTTACTACGGCCTATTTCTACAGAAATGTATCAGAAATCCCATGAAAATATTTTTTTTTATTACCAAACTGAAAGAACAGAATTCGATTCCTTTCTGAAATAAGACGTTTTGTACATGTATACATATCTTCTATCCCTTGAAGCACACAATTAAGACTGGAAATACAGAAGTTATGAAGATAATTTCTATAGAAACGCAAACTATATTTCATTGGTTGATTTCAACAGACCATTAGGTTATAAAATTTATAAGAATGGCATTATTATTATGTAAACAACATGGAACTTTCTATATATGCTATTTGGACATTTCGGATTTCTTCAGCTTCGGAAATCTTTGGGTTTCCAAACATTAGGCTTTGAACACTATTGATCAAACACAAGTTGTTGAAACGCGTATATGGTGCATACAGTTTTACCAGCTTGCAATAATGTTTTGCATTTCAGTGAAATTCTGCGGAAATGATATGATGCATAGATTGTCTTGTATTGGATATGTACCAGAAGTCCATTACTAAAGTAAGAATATTTTAATTAGAAAACGATAAAATCTAAATATCTTTTAACCGTTGAAAGATAGGGGAAAATCGTCAATCAAGAAGTTGTTCAGATTCAGGTTACCAAACCAAAAATACAGTAATTCAGTATCTAATCTTTGTGGTAAAAGCTGCATACATGTGGGAAAAACGTTATTTTTGCCTCTGAAAATCATTGAAAAATTTTCTATTTCCAATTTCTAAATCGCTTCAGTGACTAGAATGAATCAAAAGCTTAATCCATCCATTGTCCACTCACTCAGTTGTCCGAAGCGGTTGTATTGTTTGGCCATTTAAACCTTTTGTCTGACCGTCCACTGTCGGGGAAGAACCTATTGTCTTTCTCCACTGACTGTGAGATTACAGGTAAATATCATTCAGACGCTTTATGTCTGATGCATTTTGTTTGGGAGAATTTGCTTTTTCACCTGTGTGCAGCGTTAATGCATATTGATTAAAAAACATGCAACAGATTTAAAAACACTCCTATTTCAATTTTTCTTCGATCTTCAATGGTTAAAAAAATTATCTCGATTTTCCCCTTTCGTAAATGAAAATTTATTACTTTGGTTACGAGTATTGCGACTTACAAATGTGTAGGTATTTTCCTATTTTGATTATGAACAAAAGAATTAAAAGATTAGTTTTAAGACGAGGTTTTAGCGTTGTAAAGGTAATTTCATGTTTCTCCAACATTTAATTTTTTGGTATACAGGTAGGTAGAATTTTGTTGGATAAACGTAAAGGTGTGTTACATTTCTCCAACATTTGATTTTTTTTGGTACACAGGTAGGTAAAATTTTGTTGGATAACGTGAATAGAGTGTGTAAAGGATTAGTTAATTGTACCTGTAATTAGCGCTAGAGTGGGTCCCGTGTGACTGAACCACCAATACAATGTGTACTTGAAAATGTAAGAAAATATACGATTTTTTTAACAATCAGCGTTTTATATAATGTTCAAATAAAAGCAGAAGTCAAAATTACGCAAAAACTAATTTATCAATTCAAAAATCATTATCAAGCACTACATAGATAGATATAGTATATAAATATTAATTTTAACAAAAAGGAATACACTTATAATAATTTAGTCAAAGGAACTGTTTTTGTAATAAACAAAGTATTTTAAAAGTCTTTCACAACTCATTAACATAAAAACATTAATGTCTGTTTTCCAAGTGGAGGAAGAAGAAGGTTTGGTGGCAAAGTCTTTAACCACGAGTTCTGGCTGAATATATATATCTTTATTCTATTAAACCTTTGTAGATACAATGGTATACAGATAAATACGATACGATACAATGCAATACAATAAAAACATATTTATATTATATATAGTGCGAGAGAGTATGTGGAGGTTAGCCGAGAGGAAAAACACTAATATTGACAAAGCGTATAAAAGGGCATAGTTTTTTAATATAGATTTTTTGTCAAAGACATGAGATCTTTAAATTTAAGAATATTAGCATTATCAAAGTACTTTTTGTCGGTACAATCTTCTCTTTTCTCAGGAATGCGGCTACATTTAAGTAAATAATGGAACTCGTCGCCAAGGTCATTTGTATCACACAACTCACATATTCTATCCTCGCCCTGAACGTGGTTTCATCGTCCAGATTCAATAAGTAATTTATGGTTTACCATCCTAAATTTACATGATGTATAAATACCTCTACCATCAAGAATATCAAAATATTTTTCAAATTCTAGATTTTCTTTGTACATACGATAATTCAAAGCTTTAGGACTGTTTTGAATATTAAAATTCCATGTCTGTTTATACTGATCTTGGAGACGAGTCTTTATTGTCAACTTCAACCATGCAGAACTTATAAAGCATTGATTTCTTCCATATATTCGAGGCTCCACATTCATTAAGAATACTTTCCATGTATTTCAGCCAATTTGAATTCGAATTTAATGTTTCATCCAAGTTGAAGAGAAGCTTGTACGCTAGAGAGGACAGTTAAGAATTCTTTCCAGTTAATAATTTTGCCCAAAGTAGAACTGTGCTTGTTAGGCTTAGCTTTACCACTGTTTATGTAATTGCTTGGTTTATCATATGGTGACTAGCTAAGTTGAACTCTTTCATAATAATTACTTCAATAAATTGTTTCAATCATTTATTTAGTATACTTATTTTATCCCGTCTCATTCATTAAGAACTGTCTTCAAGAATATTTAAAATTCTGAAGGGTTTCGGCAGAAAACTGTGTTTTCCCCTAGATTTCAGAGACGGATGAATCTTTTTTTAATTTAAAACTAATTTTTGCAAACATTTGTATGAATGTTATTGCTTTACCATAAGAAATAAAAACCGGTAAATTATTAAAGTTTCAGGTTTTTTCAGTAAAGGATAAAACCAATATAAAGCATCCAACAAAAATGTTCGATTGCACTGAAAAAGTATTGCTCGTCACAATTAGTGTGAAAAAGTATTTTTAAAATTGCAAAAACTTGTATGGATGTTATCTTTTGACATAAGAAAGTTTCAGTTCAAATTTCACGGAATAAATGTAGATTTGATGAAATTCGAGTTTCAAAAATTTTGATCTAAGGCATAAAGCATAAAGTGTCTCCGAAAAACAAACTCCAGTTAACTCTCAAAATCCGAAAAAAAACTTCCAGAATTTTTGTATCTTTAGACCATAAAGCAAATGCGGTTGAAATCCATTCGCTGTACTTATTTCCAATATTATTTATTTTACAAACATTTGGCTATAAGGATTAATAAATAAGTTAAAATGTTCAACATTAGATTTCACTGTACTTTGTTAATCAAAACAATTTTAATTGCAGTATAAACAACAAGCCAACATTTTGTTAATTCCATGTTGGATAATCGTGAATTCGGTTT
>JAOXYI010230948.1:0-17461 GCA_028566495.1 Lithophaga antillarum
CTACACCTCATGTAGCACTTATTGTATTGCCAAGTGTGCAAAAATTCGCAAATCAGGTAAGGAGATAAGAACAACAATACTTGGAACATGTCCGTAATCATTTGTGATACGGACACTCCATAATCAGGGATAATGGTTGTGATGGTGACCGTAAAATTTTGGAAGTGATGACATTAATTTTAGCGTCACGTAGCCTTGACAGAGTAGTTTTTGGGACAGTAACAAACTTCTATCTAGTAAGTCACTCTAGTGGACACAAGATGCGGATCAACTGAGAATTGTAGACTCCATAAGCCTTCGACAATGGTATATTGCTACTCAGAAAAAGAAAGATCGAAATCGAAAAATCTTCGTCATCACGTTTGCCGTATTTCAAACATCCTTCGTTGTTTGTCGATATCTATAAGTGTACGTACAAATGAATCGCTGTAATTGTTTTTTGTGCTGTCATATGCATCAGCCACTTAGAAAGCTAAATGAACTTGGCAATTTTGACCGACGTTCATGAAAAAAGAAGCAATATGTGTTTATTCTTGATCCATACAACTCCGATTTTGTGTTACTTGTTTCTTGATATGGCGCCCCATCGATATGCGGGAGCCCTATAGTAATCACTCTGTCCATCTATCTATCCGTCCTTCCGTCAACAGTTTTATAATTCGGACTTATTTTTTGTATATTGTCATTTTATGGGTAATAACAGATCAAGTTTGAGTTTCGTTGCAGTTGACCTAATTTTAAGGGAATTACTGCATTTGGACTTACGAAATATCATTGGATTAACAGTTTTTCCGGACTTTTTTGTTCTCGAGCATGGGTAAAGATGTTGAGCTGACTTTAAATGTAGTAATGTTTTGGGTAGTTAAAGATCAAATCAAGTTTGGGTTTCGTTCAGGTTGACCGACTTTTACAGAAATTACGGCCTTTGGACTTACCAAATATCATTGAATTAAGAGTTTTCCGGACTTTTTTGTTCTCATGGGTAAAAATATTGAGCTGCCTTTTTGTATGTAGTCATGTTATGGGTAGCTACATATCAAGTTTGAGTTTCGTTCAGGTTGACCGACTTTTACAGAAATTACAGCCCTTGGACTTAGACAATGTCATTAAATTAACAATTTGACGGACTTTTTTGTGATGTCTAAATATATTGAGCTGACTTTTGGTATGTAGTCGTCTTATCCGAACACACACACAAACACGCATAATTACATATTGCCAGTTAAACCAAATTCTCAAGGCGAGGCCCTCTGTGAGAACAGTGTTTCTAGTTTTATACTTCCTAACCGTTTCTTCTAACTTACGCTGATTTTCCTATTTCAAGATCGACATCTGGAATAATTTTCTTATAAAATTAAAAAAAACAAAGATTTTTATGTATCACTTACTGCTTTCTTAAGCAGGATTTCTAGTTTCAACAATTGTTACAGACGTTAAGAAAAAAATTTACATAAAAATGAACGAAAGTGTATAAGGTATCGGACCTATGTAAATACTACTTATCTAATAGGTACATACTCCTGAAATTATTGTACACTCATTCAAGCATAGTGTAATCCACTCTTAAAGTGAAATTGCCTGTTTTATCAAACACGGTTTACGACAATTCACCTCAGAGATTGAGAAGTAGCAATTAATTATCGCCTGCCAGAATGACGAATGTCTCTTGACCTTGACCTCATTTTGGAAATGAATGGCTGAACATGCAGGCCAGAAATTTATGTGTCCACCCTTGATAAAAATGAAACATCAGTTTTATTTGTATGATATAATAAGTACATATACACATTTCCAATAAAACACCTCCAAAAATGGTCCTTTAAACATGCTAATGCATTTTGTTAAAACAAAAATAATTGTGAATTTCGAATCTTTTATGCTATTTTTAAAATAGGATGATCATGCTTCTTTTTATCTCACCCGGCTCAAAGGATTATGATTTTTTGTCATTAGTGGTCTGTTAAGAACCACTGCGCCAAATGGAACCAAACTCGGCAGAAATATTGAATATTATTCTTTAAAAAAGTATTCATAAGAGTTTATATTTTTCAGGGTAGTTGCAAATCCAAACTGGGCTATAATATGCTCTGAATTTTAAAGATATTCTTATCAGAAACTATAGGGCCCATTGATAAGAAACTTATGGTGATGATCCTCGTATTATTCTAAGTGTTTTTACTTTTTTGAACCATTCGAAAATCCAAGATGAGCTCAATGGAACCAAACTTGCTAGAAATGTTTTTGGAAGGTCCTGATGAAGTGTTGTTACTTTCCGAGGCAGCTGAAAATCCAAGTTGGCCCAAAAGAGGCATAATAGGCCTGATTTGTTGAAAATTTCAAAGATTTGCTTGTCAGATTCTATAGAGCCTTTAAAACCAAACTTGTCACCACTGATCCTTGCGAAGTCTTGACTAAGTATTGTTACTTTTAGAGCTGATCGAAAATTCAAAAGGGGTACATAGTTTATCATAGGACCCTATGAAAAATAAGTTATTCTTTGGAACCAAACTTATCAGAAATATTTTTGGAAGGTCCTGGCCGATTAGTGTAAATTTATGGGATGGTTGGAAATTCAGTATGGTCACCAATGGCCATAGAAGGCTCTGATTGACTGAAATGTCAAAACCTCATGTCAGAAACTACTGGGCTGATTTATACGAAGTTTGTGTTAGATAATCCTTACAAGATCCTGACTTAGTATTCTTAGTTTCTCAGCCGATTTATTATTCAAAAAAGATGTTTACAAAGTTTAACATGTTATTCTTGGAAACCAATGAGTTAAATTGAACCAAATTTGGCCGAAATGTTCTTTGGAAGGTGTTGCTAAAGTGTTTTTACTTTTCAGTGTTGTTGGAAATCCAAAATGGCCCACTGACTGGCACTGACTGGCTCAAATTTTAAAAGTCTTCTTGAAAGAAACTACAGTGCCAATTAGAGTGAAACTCATAATGAATAATTCAGGGAAGGTCCAGACCAAATGTCGTTTCTTTTTGGACGGATTACAAATTCAAGATGGCCACCACTGGAGGACATAGTCTAAGATAGAACCCTATGGTAAATATACCAATAAAATCTTCAAGAATTGTCATTTTTGGTATGTTGACTGAAAATTACCGTCGTTAGAGCAAGTAGTAATGAATATATTTTGAGTTAGGATCAATGATGCATACCAAATAAGGAATATTTGACCACTTCAGGCCGATCTGTATGTATGTCGAACTTCACAATGCATTTTCAGCACGTTCTCTTTTCTATAAGTGTGTCTACTAATATTCATATTCGAAGTAAATCGGTAAACATTTGCAGAAGAAGTCTTATTTAATACGGACTAATCTCCCACTGGATGCATTTCAGCCAATGCGATACATTGTACTACACTAGAAATATATCTTATCCTGCATTTAGATGGTTAACTATACAAACAATTGTATGTGAATAATGTTTTGCTTTATTCACCTAGTAGAATATAATATAGTCTTCTGGTACCCCGATTGTATAAAGAGCATAATGACATGAATACCAGTGACATCGGAAGTTAATGGAATGTCCGCTCACCTTAGGTTGCTTTTAAAAACTATTTTGACATTCATCATTTGCAAGAAAAGAAAATACATTGTATTCGGCATGAAACAGGATGAAATGCTTGGAAAACATCGTATTTGTAGCTCACCTGACTAAAGACGTGGTGAAGTATTAGTATCACTTGGAGTCCGTCGTGCGTCCATAAACTTCTTCTTTAGAATCACTGGCCAAATTGAAACAAATGCAGGGGTTGTCCTTCGATGGTCCCTTTTCAAAACTGTATCAGATGACCGCATCCACCTTACACCATGGCTGTCATGGCCTCTGATTGGTTGGAAATTAATAAAGTTTTAAAATCTTCAGAACCACTGAGCCAAATGAAACCAAACCTGGATCATATAGTCCCTGGGTTGGCAGAAATGTTGTTTTTAGTTCCTGACCAAGAGGTGTTACTTTTTGGAGAAGTTGGAAAACAAAGAAGATCGCCTCAGGCCAACATGTGATCTATGATCTGACTGGCTGAAAATTCAAACATCTTGCCTAAAACTGCATGGAGAATTCAAGCGAAATTTGTCATTCCAGCAAGGTCCTGACCGAATGCTGTTAATTTTTAGACCGATCGAAAATCCAGACGGCTGCCACGGAGGGACATGGTTTAACATAGGATCCTTGGTGAAATATGCTATAAAAATATGTGATATATGGAATGAAATCTGGCAGAAATGTCGTTTGGAAGGTTGTGACCAAGTGTTGTCATTTTTGAGGTTGGTTGGAAATCCAAGATGGCCGTCAGAGGCCATAATTGGATCTGGTTGACTTGAAATTTCTGAAAACATTTGCCGGACACTACAGGGTAAATTAAAATGAAACTTATCACGAATGGTCTTTCCAATGTCCTGATCAAATGCTGTTTCTTTTTAGACTAATTGAAATCCAAGATAGCACCCACAGGAGCATATATATTTGTAGTTTAGCATAGTATCCTATGGAAATATACTAAAAAAATAATCAGAACCATTGCACTTTATGGACTGAACCTTGGCAGAAATATTGCTTGGAAAGTCCAGACCAGGTGTTGTTACATTTTGGTGTGCTTGGAAACCCAAAATGGACGCCAGGGTGCAGAGTGGACTCTGATTGCTGAAATTTTCAAAATTATCTTTTCAGATACTTCAGGGCTGATGGAAATTAAACCCGTCTTAAAAGGTCCTTGCAAGTTTCTCACCAAGTTGTGTCACTTTTTGGAACGATCGAAAATGCAAGATTGCTGCCATGGAGGATATAGTTTAACATATGCCCCTATGGGAAATATGCTGAAAAATATTCTTCAGAACCACTTTTGCATATATAATAAAACTGCAGAAAGAACGGGTTGTCATAAGGCCTGTTTTTGGTCACCCTGGTCTCGTTGAAAATAAAATTTTACCATACTATTTATTTTGTATTCTGTTTATGTAGCTATATGGCCTTTCGTTATAAAATGATGATGACTTTTCAAATTGTACATCATTTCTGTACTCCAGAGGTTGAAAATGTAGAGTACTGTAAGGTAAATTTTACACTTTGATTAAAGGAAAATTTCGCTACGTATGTGTACATTATATGAAAATCAACTTTGATACGCATGTATAACCCACAAAATATTTTTTCAGAAATTGGACAAATAAGAAACGTTAAATTCTATAAAGATTTTTTTGTCACGCATGCACGTCAAACTTCAACATTGAAATATGCTTCAAATTGCACTTAAAGACAGATAATGCAATATTGATACATTTTTTAAATATTAAGCTATGAAGCGCATGGAATACCAGCAAAATCTTCATATAGTTTAATGCTTATTTCATATGCAATTTGTAGCAAAAATATTTTTCTGCTACTCTATGCGCGTCATAATTCATTTGTACATAATGTTCACAGTAAGTAGCGACATTTTTCCATAGTCGTAATGTTAATGGTTCAATAAGGTACCCATTATCATCAGTCTCAGGAGCAGAGAAGTGGCATGCGAACTGAAAAGTAATAACAATTCTACAAAGTACAAACATATAGGTATAAAAAGAGAACATATATTTGTTGGAATTATGAAATTTTATTTTCGGCAAAACCGGGGACCAAATAGAGGCCTTATTGCAACCTTTCCTTTTGTTTGGAAAGTGGCGATCAATTGGTATTATTTTGCTGGGTGGTTAGAAGTCCAAGATGGCCACCAGAGGCCATAATGGGATGTAACTGGCTGAAATTTCAAAAGCCCTCTTGATGGACACTACATGGCCAATTGAAATAAAATTTATTATGAATGTTCCTTGCAAAGCTCTGATCAAGTGCTGTTACTTTCTGGACCAACCGAAAATCCAAGATAGCTGCCACCGGGGACAGTTTAACATAGGAAATATGATAAAAATGTCTTCAGAACCCCTGCGCCAAATGATATCAAAAACAGAAATGTTGTTTAGGCGGTCCTGACCGCATGTGGGTGCACATTTTGCATTAAACGTAACATAAACATGGAGATCAAATTTTCACTTAATATAGTCTTTCATAGTTGGTTAAAATGTGGAAAACTTTCAAAATGTTGTAAACATCTAGCAACAGAAATGCAGCAGTATTTAACAAGAAGCAGTGTTCAGGTTTATGCAATTGAAGGCTCAAAGATCTACGCTACGGAAGTTCAAATTATAACCAGCTTCAGTTAGTAAAATCTTCAGAAGTACCAGTAATATTTTCAACTTCTAATAATGGGCCAGTTTATGACCAGGTGAGTGATACATGCTCAGGTACAGTGAGCTTTGTACAAACAAATTTTATATTTCAAGATTCAGTACAGAAACTGAAAATGATAAGATTACTGGAAAGAAAATGAAATTATGAATAATTCCGTTTTCAGAATAGAAAATAACAAAAAATAATATTCTCTAAAGAAAAGAGATTGGTCAATGTTTGAAAATGTACGCGAAAACGTATTTATACTTTTGCACTAAAAATAATTTCAAACAAAACCGAAATACATTGATTAACAGTGAACCCGATGGGAAATACCTTTAAATGTCTTCTCAGATACCACTCAGTCAGTTAACTGTTCTTCCTTGAATGGTCTTGTACAAAGTCTTATTTTTCGATATATGGTAAATACAACGTTTGTCATAGTTTTAACACGGGACTCTTCGGGGAATATATATGTATGTGTGAAATTCTTCCCCAAACCTAAAACCATCGACTAAGTTTGTATTTTTCATGTCAATCCAAAATTCTTAATGAAAGCCTCTGCAGGACATGCAGTATATGCTGAACCTGGGCTCCATAGAAACTTTTGGGTTCTAGCAGTAGACCAGATTATAAGCGGCTCAGATGAGCATCTTTGTTTTAATGATAGTTTGTTGTATTTTATAGGCGTAAGAAGAGATTCAGGCTGTCAAGGTATTGAAGTTACAGCTTTTTAGCTCACCTGACCCGAAGGGTCACGCGAGCTATTGCAATCATTTGGTGTGCGTCGTGGTTAGCTTTTCACATTTCAATCTCTTCTCAAACCACCGGACATGACTGGAAGCAAACTTGGCTGGAATGTTCCTTTTCCTTTGATGATCTACAAAGTTTATATTTTGCCGATAGGAAATTCAACGTGGTGAATAATGTGTTCTGATTTGCTGAAATTTCAATAATCTTCTTGTCAGAAACCACACTGTCGATGGAACTGTTATGTTGTCTCAATGTTTCTTAAATAGTCCTCTATCAAGTTTATACTTTTGGTGCCGATCGGAAACCTAAGATGGCCATCACCGCGGGACAAAGTTTACTGGATTTAATAGGAAATGTCGAAAATGTCCTTTCGTCTGAAATCACTTGACGAGATGGATGCAAACTTGGCAGGAATATTTGTCGGATGGTTCCCTACAAAATCTGTATTTTTGCGGCCGATCAGAAATCAATATAGCCGCCACTACGGGAAAAATTTAACACATGATTCAATAGAAAATGTCGAAAAAATTCTTTGTCCGAAATCACATTAGAAAATTGAAGAACGCTTGGCAGGAATGTTCATTGGGTCGTTCTCTATGAAATTTATACTTTTGGTGCCGATCGGAAATTCAACATAGCAGGGTGAATAATGTGTCCTGAGGAAATCATCAGGGAAAAACACACCGAAACAATGCAATTGTGTTGAAAATTTAGGTCCCCTAGATGATAATTCTATCAGCAAAAATTTAAAAAATTCGGCAACAGCGTATTCTGAATGATATATATAAAGCATCCCATCTTTGCGGGGTCAACCGTCAGCCATTGCGCTCTGGTAAGTCACATTAAGTCATCGCCTTGACACCGGAACTTAATCTTATCACTCTGAGGCACATACAGTGTATTATATAAAGAAAAAATAGTCAGATGTCATACAATGATAGGATCACCAGAAATGTGCTAGGAGTGTTACTCGCTTTGGTCCTTACCAACGCCTTAGAACCAGAGGTGAGGTTTGAGGAACCGAATGGAGTGAGACTACGATTGAAAGGTAACATAAATTTTCTTGTTATATCACCATCACTGGACCATCCTTCACAGATACCAAGATCAACAAATTTAAGTTATCCGACATTTCTAAGAAGCACTAATCACGTTTCTCGTCGCCCGTCTTCCCAACCTGAATGTTTTAATTCTTAGATTGGAAAATTGGTAAAAAAAGCAGCAGTTTGCCACACTAATGGCACTTTAAGGTCAATAACGAATAGGAAAAAATATGCGCGTAGGGATGCATATTACAATATATTAGGTCTTTGAAGTACTTTTTTGTTGGTGATACAAAATTGAAAGAATCGTTTTCGTTCCCTTTATTATACCCCAATTGAAAACGTGGAATTAAGCCAGTTTGTGATAAACGGTGCCTTTACTGAGATTAAATTATGAAGATACATTTGAAATGTCTAAATAATCGCGTGAAAAAAGCATACACTGTTACCAATCACTATATTCCATGAAAAAGTAACCTTAAACACGTAAAAGGTGTATGTGGTTTGGGAAAGGAAAGTAAGGTCATTTAATCTCATTAACCCACGTTTTCTGCCAAAATATATTCAACTTGAATGTTTTGATTTATGGAAATTATGTTTACAGTTTCATCCTCGAGCAAACGCCATGTGTCCATGACAAGACCAAAAATTTTAAAATCTGGTTGTTGAATCGCAAAAACTGTTAATTTACGTTATATTTGCTTTATTCTGATACAAGGCGTGATCCTGAGAACTTATCAAAACGTGAAAATTCGATCGCCAGTTATAACCTGGATAATAATTAGGACCTGAACACAATTATCGGAGATAAAATATTTGTATTGAGTACTTCACTAGACAATATGACAGATGAATATATATTCCACGGAGTATATATAAAATATTACTGACATTTTAATTTTTATTTTATTATTATTATTATTTTTTGATGGGAGAGGGTGGGGAGGGTTACCAATATTTGTTAAAATTTTCAATTATAGATGCAGGAGTTACATTTTTCACAAATTCTAGACAATTGGATTGATTGATTGATTGACTGGGGTTTGTACGCTACTTTAAACAAATTTTCAGCTATGTCCTGGCTTCCAGTTTTTGTTTGGATGGGGGAACTCGGAATACCCGGTGAGAAGTCCGACCTTCGTCAGGAAAACTGGCAATCCTTGTCAATTAAGGTTGGAATCGTACACACTTTGGCATGAACATTGCTCGAACTAACTGCCCAAATGCTGACAACTGGATTTATTCACCCTGTCCTCACAAATTAGAGTGATACTGAAATACCAGATATTACTTTCTTTGCTCGGTAAATTGTCAAGAAGGAACCAGAAAAAAAGATATTTTTTATTATTTTTTAAAAATATATCTGAAATTATCCCTCCGTCTGTCCTCCCTACACATTTTGTACTAATATTTTATGATTTTGTGTTTTGTTTCGTTATGTTCCTTACTGTCTGTAGACGTACAGTAAGGATTTCGAATTTCGATTTCAGGTTCTGGGCCAAAATTATTGAATTAAATAAATCAGCGTGTGACGTACACCACTCCCATATTTGCTTTTAATGTTTTGTTTTAGTTTAGAATTTTTGTTTATCATATGTAGGTCTGCAATAAGGTCTTTGATTTTGGACTTTAGGGTCTGGGCAAATTAAGGGACCTAAAAGGGTCAAAACGAAAAATAGCTAGTAACACAAACCTCTCTTGTAGTTTTTTGTTTTTGGTATTTATTGGTATTCAGAATAGTTTCCCATAATTTGCGATATGGAATAAGGTTTCGGAATTTGTTTCAATTTGAGGGTCGAGGGTCCAGTTAAGGACCCAAAAAGGTGAACTCGCCCAATTTTGTATGTGTGTGATTTATTTTGGTTGAGATTTGTTGCTTATTACCTGTAGATGCACATAATTATATATATATTAGCTCTTGGATTTTGGATATGGTGGTTGAGGTCCAAAACGGTTCAAATTATCAAGAGAGTTTTGATAACATATGTTAATTTATTTAGTAACTAGTAGATTTTATTGGATAAACTAGTGAATTTTTACAATCAGGACAATTAGAAATACATATTACTAGAGCATGTTGCAGATTAACTAACCTTAACCGCAGAATCAGTTAGTGTTTTCCTTTCAGTTAGCTTAGATGTATATTGAATAATTTGGCTGCTACTGCATATTAAGTATAGTTCAATTTATGAACAATCGTTTAAGCTATCATAATATTCAAATATGTATAACTCGGTACAGTTATGCAAAACATTTTAATGAAATTTAAAAAAAAAAGGTTTTGCTACTTTTTATCGAGTAAAAAAGACGTCTGCCATTTCATCCAACAGATGAGAAAAATGAAGGTGTAATCTTTACGATAGATATATTGCCCTACATTCAAATCTGAACTGACTGAAAATTCTTTCTATTTTGAAAGCTTAACAACACATAACTCCATTCAAAAATTTGAAATAATTATTCAGCCTATAACATAGCATACTGTAATATAGTTTTCTCGCTAAAACATGAAAATATCTTTTACGTCAAAATGTTTGAAATGCAAAGAATCACTATCTGAACAAAGCTGGCAAACAATTTTCATTGTAAGAATTGGATTCTGCTTTTAGATGAACCATCATTGTTGGCAGTACAATTTGAAGTACAACCGCAAGGACAAAAGTTACACAAACAAGTGATAGCAAACACAGGTATACTAGATTTAGTTGTTTTGTATTTGGTAAGTCCAGTAATGGCGAACATGGCAAAACTAAGGTACGAGTGTAAACGAAATAACATCCTTAAGCAGACTTTAATTTCCAAATATTACGATAAAGGTTTAACACAAAGATGAAAATGTTTATCGAACAGTTTAGTAGAGGATATGATGGTGGAATGGGCACCAAAACAAGAAAATGTCTTTCGACATCATTATTTTTAGAATGCAGATGTAATGCAAGGTGTTGACAGTGTATTTGAATGAATATAAAACTTACGCATAGAACATGGAAATGAATGGGATAGGTTTTTGGAAAAATACTTATCTTTATATATTTTTGATTTATTTATTTATTGTTTTCATTTTTCAGCTTTGCGATTCCTGTAGCTTTGTAGAGTAATCTCTGCGAAACCATCACAGCATTCAACATATTACTACCATCAAAGATTTCTTCGAATTTTAATAGTTCAAACATTTCTTACGTAAACAGATATGTTTTATTGGTTACTTGACTCGTGCAACT
The DNA here is from genome assembly GCA_028566495.1 of Lithophaga antillarum. Lineage (NCBI taxonomy): Eukaryota > Metazoa > Mollusca > Bivalvia > Mytilida > Mytilidae > Lithophaga > Lithophaga antillarum. The sequence goes on from JAOXYI010230948.1 coordinate 11,243, forward strand.
TGTCATGATACTTCTTTGATCTTAAAATATTTCACCTTCCAAATATTAATTTGGTACTCAATTTGTAAACAGGTCTCAGTGTAATTATCAACAGATAACCAATGCCTGTCAAATCGTAAGTTAACTTTGGTAAAGACAACATTCTAACTGATATCTTCAAGCACAGAATTAGAACCGTTATCTTCACGTCTAAAATAAGGCCAAGTTCTAAATTTACAAGATGTACAAATGTTTGTCACGAATCCCGATTATTGAGCGTTCATGAAACAGTGTGAAAAGTGGTTAAATTAATTGTCAAATTCTGTCATTATGAACGGTACGTGTAGCAATGAATCACGTTCCTGCAACTGAAATTCATGTACATGAAATTAAATGATAATACTTTTGTATATAAAAGATTCTTATTCGTAAACGTTACACAGTTATTTTTCTAATTATCGGGCTTTGTTTGTCCAGTTCTCGAATGACAAGATTTTTTTCCGTATCCCATGTTAATTTTTTTCTTAATCCGATTGGTCGATCGCACATGCTTGCCATGAATAAATTTTAACTTGAAATCCGATTTGATGATTTAAAAGTTCGTCGGACGTCTACGACCGAAACACACCTTCCAGAAATATTCGACTAAAAAGATCTAAAAAATAAATTGTAATTTGTTAATTTTATCCTTTCAAAACACTTTAACTTCATTTCTAACAATTTTTTTGAACGGTTACAAGTTTGCTTTGACAGAGAATTTTACATAAAAATTAAGATGTCACAAATTATGATGAAGGAATGATTTTGTATTAATCCACCGTAGGAAAATCACAAACAGAATTAGGTGAACATTGTAATCTTGTCAACACTTTTTGATCATTAGAGAAAAAACTTTGACAATGATTTCCGATGATTTACGTTTTGTTTTGTTTTAGTTTTTGTTTTTTGGTTTTTTTTTAAATCAATTCTCGTTAGTTATTTTTCAATTTTTAGAAACTCACCCAGGCTCGCTAAAATTTGAAATATAAATAACTCGATTTGATGAAAGAAAAAAAAAAGATTAAAAAAAAGAAAATCGTCGTGAATCATTGTGAAATCTATTTAATAAAATCAAAATTAGTTATTTTTTTAAATATCAGAAACGAGTCTGGTTAGTTTCTAAAGATTGAAAAATAAGCATCAAGATTTTGATTAAAAAACCCTAAATCATCGTGAATCATTATGAAAACTTTTTTTTCAGACTGGCTTGAAAGAATTATCTCAAAAATGACTATTGTTGATCATTCTTACAAAGTCTCGATTCAGTCCGCCTACTCGGCCCAGTGGTTGATCGAGGTTTTTAGATGACCAGTTTTAGTTCAGACTACAACGAAAACAGATCGGTGTCAGTTCGGCTGCCATGTTTTAATTTATTCAGTGGGTGGGTTTCCTATAATTTTTTTAGCTCAGGTCATCTAGCTATTTCTGACAAAAATTTTTTTTAACACTTCAAGCAATACACTAAACAGACTATAGCTATCACATTAGATTAAGATCACAGCAACAACAGAGATGTAGGAGTCTCCCTCAGTCAGTCCTAATATGTTTATGTTTAACTGGTTTACTGGATGATATCAACATAACTTTCAAAGGTATTATCGACATAAAGATCCGACAAGCAGTGATTCGTGCCACAAAGAACCTTCTTCTAGTCATACATGGCTGCTAAATTTTTCAACCAACCAAACCACTTCACGAATCATACTATTTTACTTTGGATGAGGAGGAAAATAATCATCTCAAAGTGGACCTTTATTAAATTATATCTGTTATGTTTTGGTTCAACCGATCCAGTGGTGATCATATCATCTTTAGCGCATCAAAGCCGTTTGAAGGGTTGTAACAGCCATTTTGGATTTCAAATCTGGAGATGAATCTTAAAAACGTTACTGCAATCATTCCTGTTAAATTTTCACTCAGCTGATCTGCATGATGCCTCAGTTAATGACGATATTTAAATTGTAAGCGATGAAAAACCTTTTTTGTGGGCTGCAGCGGTCAAAAGCAACTTTTATTTTTTTTTATGATGTACCTAAGTAGATTAAAGTATTGAAAAACCACCAGAAACACAAATGGACAACAGTGAAGGATACAAAGGGATGACAATAGCTCTTGCAGCTTCAATCCATGTAAAATTAATACAGTACACCACATGTTACAATATATACACTTACATACTATTTAATTCATGCATTGCATGTAAAGCAAAACAAATATCGTTCTAACGTATGTTTGATACATAAAGCTTGAATATGGACTGTATGGTATTTATTTAAAAAACTTACGAACTGCTATAAACCGCAGTTACTTTAGGTTTCATTTAAGCTATTAAAGTTCGTGATTGTGAATGTAAGTGAGTAAATAATCTTTACTTTTCTGATTATATATGCATTTTTGGATGGATACATATAATTTCCGTATGAAATTCAAGAATATTCCATACACATTTTTACGATGTCATTCACAATTCAGTATTCAGCTTTTCAAAAATATCTATTCGGTTTTCACAAGGATTTCAACGTCTCCATTTTCCAGTACAATAAATATGTGTGAATTCAATACACAAATATCCAATGGTTTTCTTCCTTCGGTGTCCATTTCTGAAATACTATGTCCTTCACTAGCTTCATTTACAGTACATATTTTCTTGGCATCTTTGCAACAAATGTAAATTTGATTATCTTCTGAATAGGTGATGTTGTTCATTGTATGGTTACTATTTGTTGACCATTTAAGTCGCCCTGTTTGTTCGAAACAAGTGAGTTTGTTACCTCTGTCAATGACAACGATTTCAGCATTTCCAGTACAGCAAAGCATATCGGGTATATTAAAGAGAGGCCGGTGGGATAATGGGTCTTCACTGATTGATGTCAGTATCCATCCATTTCCATCGATAATATCGACACAACTTTGTGACCATGAGGATACAGCCATTACGTCTTCCCTTATCTGACAGACCCCAAAGTACTTTTTCGCAGTTGGTATAAACTTCCTTACAGAAAGTTCATTGGATTCTGTGGAAACGAATTCAAGGATTTCTTTATCGGCCTTCGTAATAATTATGTCATTGCTTGGTTTAAGAAGGGCCATGCAGTATGGTACATCCACCAGATTTAGGCTGGTAATAAGATCGCCATTACTGCTAAACCTCTTCAACCTGGCATTCTCCTTATCAAGTATGCAAATGCTAGCGTCGGGTAAAACAATTATCTTAATTAGCCAACATCTGTCCTCAGGCGCTAGCTTTCCAGAAAATTTTATTTTAGTTTTATATTTTCCACTATTTTGCCCCATTGGTTGACCACTTTCCTTTCGATTTAAGATATCTTTTAAAGATGTTGGAAGTCCGGGTCGGTCAGTCTCCGACCTCAAATCATCCAAAGCAGATCTCGTTTGGTCAATAAAACCAACTGCCGAAAAACTATTCAGAAATCGTTCCAGATCCCTATTTATGGTAAATCTAACTTGAGCAGAAGTAATATTTGAGGAAAGTTTACTTAAAGTATTTTCATTTGCCTGAACACTTTTTGTTAAGTCAGATATTTCCCTCAAAACACCGTTCTTATCGGAATTTTCGCATAAACTCTCAAGTCTGCTCTGTGTTTCAAGCAATTGCGCAGCGAGTAAATAAAACGTTTGGCGTTCTTCAATGTGTTCTCGATTCAGTTTCTCTATATCACTTCTCTGTATAGCTAATTGTTGTACACAACGTTCCTGAAATTTTTCTAGCCGGTCTTCTAGATTGTTCACGTCATTCAAAGCCTTCGTTCTTTGCCTATTGAACTCTGTATCCACTTGACTACAGCTCTCTAGCTTCAACACCTGTAACATAATTTGAGCATTTACAGTTAAAAGATTCGAAAAGCTGTATTAATTAATAAAATTGGAAGATGGTCAGCAAAGCCAGAATACATACGCGTGTAAAATGTCCACACTGTCGGAAAGTGAACAAAAATAATAATATAATTAATAAAATTTACAAGGGATATAATGTATTAGCTTTTGAACTTTTCAACTGGTTTTGTATTTGTAAGTTCTGTAAGGTTTTAACTTGTGTATGCATACTTACGAAATCCAGGTATTGTTCATCAAAAGTTGACTTTTTCTGCCGTTTATCGCTGAAACGTTAACCGTGTGATGTAAATAAAGGCTTGGTGAAAAGGGCGCCAAGATATACATGTATAAAGAATATCAAAAATTTACCTTGAAAGAAAAGATAAGACCAGAAATGAGAAGTTAAAGGTGGAACGGAATGCAAATTTGACAATACCCAAAAGGCACCGTTTGGTTGAAAATACGTAAATGCAACGTTGATATGGGAAATTGAATCGACATAGGATCAACGCCGAAAGCAAGTCTATAACTATATATATATAACATCATTTCAGAGTAGTTTTCATTATGTCGATAGCTTCAACATTGGATCGACATAAAAACGCCTTGCAAAAAATTAGTGTATAGTTTTCAAGTCGATCCAACGTCGAGAATATCGACGTCGTAAAAACGCAGTGTATCGACGTTGAAACGAAGTTGACGACGATCAAAAGTCATTTCGCCTTCGTCGATCCAATTTCCCATATCGACGTTGCATTGACGTATTTTCGACCAAATGGTTCCTGCTGGGTATACAGACATGTATTCATTTGCATTTTCAAATTGTCACTATTTACATGATTTAAGTAGCTACGTTTTCTCTAAGCACATTTGCAGATATCTATAAAAAAGTGGAGCAAAGCCAGGTCTAAGCTGCAAGAAACTTTAATCCGATTCAGCTTGTAAGTGACATAAACTGCGATTACGGACATCCGCTTAGTTATGTATTCTGTGAATCTGATAAAAAGTTTACGTCTGTAATGATGAGTGTTTTGATAGAATTAACAAGTGTATTACTGAATCACGCAGTTCTATTTTTAATTTATCAGTAAGTAAATAAATAACAAGATACTCTCTATAAAAGAAATTATTGCATCTGTCTGAAAACAGATAACAGGGGCAAAATCGGTGAATATTTCATAAAAGCAATATTTTTATAAACCGGCATTTGTAGGGATTCTTCTCGGAGGATTGGAATGAAAAAAAATTAAAAACTGATTTTTCTGGAATTTGTGATAAGCTTTTAACGAAAAAAAATTTGTCCAACTATAAATGTGGCAATGCGTTTGAAAAGAAAACCTCAAAACAAATATACTGAACAGATTTTTTTTTTTTAAATGCTTCATTTAATTTACCCTTTTCTTTGACAACAAATGAATGTAATCTAATGGCGGATAACAGTAGTTCAACTGTAACCCATATCCTTATCCTTACCCCCAGCAATACACACAACAAAATACATATTCGGATCAAACATTAATATATTATCTAACCTGTTTATGAAGTTGTTTTCGCAGGTCTTCCACTTTCGGTTGAAGTTTTTCAAATGCTTCCTGGATAGGTAAACATACACAGTTTCCGGACTTATGATCAGTTTCTGCACACTTGACACATATCAAATTAGAATGGTGTAAACAAAATAGATCCAAGTCATAATTTTTGTGAACTTTGCACTTACTGCACAAATTTTGTTTTTGTAAGTTTTGACGAGATCGAAGTTGTCGTTCATGAACCGACAGAGTCGCCACTAAATCCTGGATCAAGTTATCCAACGGAAAATGCTTCACCCATTCTATCACACTGACACTTTGTTTCGGTTGAGATACCTCAGTTCTACATAAAGGACACGAAAAACAAACTGTGTCAGATTTCTCCTCAGCAGAATTGCTTATATGCTTTTGTAAACATGTAGTGCAGAATGTGTGCTCACAAGGTAATTTTCGTGGTTCACTGAACCTAAGAAGACATATGGGGCAGCTGAGATAGTCATCGGATATGTTTTGAACTAATCTCGCCGCCATGACGGTGTGAGAACTCGACGTTTATACATGCTAGATACAATATTTAAAATCATGTAAATGAATGTATGTTAACGTATACAATTAAAGAATTTAAATGTCAGGTCTTGTGTATTGATAATCAATACCAAACTTTAAGTTCGTTTCCGTGGCGGGACAGTTAAACATTAATACGATTATCAAAATACTTGTAATTTGCATTAATATGTTTTTTGGGGTTTTTTTTTTCAACGTTCCAGTAACTTTAGGATGGGTTTTAAACAAAAACATTCTGTATTCCACAAAAATAACTAGGTTAGAGCTAAAAATG
>JAOXYI010230949.1:0-10893 GCA_028566495.1 Lithophaga antillarum
AACATTCCAGCTGTTTTAGCTTACCTTCACCCTTCAACATCTGATCCTGTGACAAGCAATTTATAAATGGGCTGTTTTTATTAAAGAAAAGTTTTTCATGTTCCTCACTAACCACTGGATTAGAAGAGGAATACAAATATTTGTAAAATAATTTTTGTTTTTCCATAATTTTGAATTGGTCAAAAATTTCTTCCCCATTTTCATAGATAAATTTTGGGATAAGTTTTTCATTATAATGGCGTTTATCTAGATTACAAAAATAATTTGTGCATTTTTCACCCTTGGCCTTCCATTTTGCTTTGGCTCTTGCCATTACTCCATTTATTTTTCTTGCTATCAAGGTTTTTAATTTCTCCTCTGCGGTTTTAATGTCATTTTCCAGATCAGTACTTGGATTAGTTTCATATTTGTTATGTAGATTACCTAATTGTTGTTCAAGTTCTGTTTCCATGGTCTTGTTTTTCTTTTTTAAATAAGATGAGTATGCTATAGTCTTACCTCTAATATTACATTTCAATAATATCCAGAATATATGGGGGTCAACCGATAATTCTAGATCTTCATCCTCAAAAAGCTGATAGACTATATTGATTTACAGTATCAGTTATACATTTCTTAATTTCTAATACATATTCTTTGTCATGAAGTAAACTGTTGTTAAATTTCAAAGTACCCCTACCTTTTGTTTGATTGTAAAACTGAAGAATGATCAGAACGGTAACTTAAATCTATATCAACATTTTTCACAAAAGTTTCAAAGTCAGTTGAGATTAAAAAATAATCCAATCAACTTTGTTTCAAATCAGGACCCCATTACATCAGGGTTAATTGATCTCCAAATATCGACAAGATCTAAAGTGTTTTTCAATTTCAACTACTTGTTTTTGCGCTTTAATATTATTTTTTAATCTATATTTAAAAGTATCCAAATCATAATCATGCATTACATTCCAGTCTCCAAGGCAGACTTAATGAAACTGCCAGGGATAGGTCCTCAGATAGCAGAGAGAATTATTATGATGAGACAACTTGCACCGCTAGACTGGGAAAAACTTACGAAAATTCCCTATGTTAAAGCTAGCTCACAGTTATTCCAATCAGTTGATTTTTCGCTGGAATCAGATTTATTTTCAGACTTTCCTCAATTTATGCAGGATTTCAAACCTGCTGCACCAATACCCACACCTCAGGTTGCACCCACTGAGCAATTACAGTTAGTTAAGTTTGAAAAACCAGATACTGACCAGCTCAAGTCAGATATTGCTCAAGGCCCTTTATTGGTAGACTTAAACACACAACCTGTGGAAAAAGAAACACCCCCGCAGGCGACGGGAGTGTTGGACCCGTCAATTATAACTGCGGGCAAGACAAAACAGGAGGCCACAGTGCAAACGGAACAAATAAATCCACAGATACCGGATATGCAAATGAACAATCCTACATTACACATGGGCTCACAAAATAGTATACACACAAATGCACCATTACAGGGTAACATTATACAGACACAAACACAAACACCCGATTTGTCACACATGTTACCAACTGTACCAACATACAATGTCCTACAACAGAGTTCAGGAGTCGCCATGGGTTCACAGCAAAGTATTCATGACACGACCCCTGTCTACACAGGGCAACCTCCGGTACAAACCGGACCCCCGGTACAAACCGGGCCCCCGGTGAAAACTGGGCCCCCGGAAAATTTAACCGGGCATCATTATGGCGTAACCCATGCTGCCTATACACAACTGGCACATACCTTACAGCCAAATGTTCCATATCAGCCCAACACAAGTGCATTTATTGGTTCACAAACTCATCACCAAGTTATAACCAATCAACCCGTATACCAACAGGCTACACACACACAAGTAGGATCTCATAGCATACCCCCAACCTACCCACCCGTGATGACATCAGCACCTGTGAACATCCAAACTTATGTCCCGGTGTCACAACCAGTCAACCCGACGGTTCAAACTCAACTTTTACATTCGGACATTTTTGATCGCACATCTGAACCAGCATGGAGACCGCTGAAAACCAAAGTAGCTCCGCTGTATGACTCCGACTCATCCACAACAGATGATTATTATTCGAGTCATCTCCCTTCACGTCACCGTAGAAGCTCAAAACGTGACTATCGCCGCCATTCTGATAAGATGTCATTCCCACCCAGGACAGACACCTACAGGACAAGTCGTCCACAGGACCCTAAATGCGAAACATCACCAGCGGACGTGCGCCACCCAGAAAAGTTACCATCACAAGAGAGGCAACAGCGAATGGAACCTTCGCCGTCACCTGTACGTGGAAAATCAGATACTGACAACTACGCTCAGCAGAACGTTCCACCAACACTAACAAGGAAATCATTTATTTCGTCGTTTAAGACACTGAAGTACACAGGACAAACAAACTGGAAAGCGTTTTATACAAAGTTTAGTGGATACGCTCGATCGTCAGGCTGGACTGATCAAGAAAAGCGAGACCAACTTTGTTTGTGCCTTGAGGGCAAGGCCAGTGAATACTACACACTCCTCTTGGAACGAAACATGGATGTTACATACACAGAAGTAGTACAAAAACTAGAAAAACGTTTCGGATTCCAGGACCTGCCGGAAACATCATTACTACAGTTCCAGAACAGTAGACAAGAGAATCGTGAAACCCTAGAAGACTGGGCAGACAGAGTTTTGTCATTAGCCACAAAAGCCTTCCGGGAACTCCCGGACACCCATATGACAAAACAGGCTATATTAAAATTCTGCCAAGGTTGTAACGATACAGATGCAGGCCAGCACGCATGTACTGTGAAGCCCATAACCATGGAGTCCGCCATTGACACAATAAAATGGTACCAACATTCGCGGAGAGCAGTACAAGCCAATAAAAACAGAAATACAGACAAAGATCTCCTTGACTTGGAGACGCCACTTGAACCAGTTAAAATACAAGCTGCTAGTACCTCCGCAGAATCGGAATGGAAAGCAACTATGGAGAGCCAGATTAGTGACATCGTTTCTAGTCTGCAACATATAACGAAACGGTTAGACGAGAAGTCAACACCATCCCGTTCCCGCAGAGGCAACCGTGGTCGTCGATATAATAGAAACTCACCTCAATCCGGGAACAGTAGTCGAGAAAGAAGCCAATCCGGAAATCGCCGACCTCAATTTCGTCGAAAATTTAGGGGAAGATGTTATCGTTGTAATGAGACCGGACATATGATCCGTCAATGTAAACAACCCCCTAAGGAACCCAATGACAAGACCAACCCCTTACAAAAGCCAGCTAAGAAAGGCACTACTAAGAAACAAACAAAATTTGCAGACGACCAATCAGAAGAAGACAGTGCCTCATCCGATGAAAATACGGACAGTACAGCCGCTGTGCATCAGCTGGGGTCAGCTCGAATGGTCAGGATAGATGTAGTAATACAGAACCAACACGTCAATGCAATTATAGACACTGGAGCACAAGTCACAATCTTATGCGATCGTGTTTTCAACCAGCTTGAACACAAACCGTATACCATACGCGAAACCCTGCTTCATGCAGCTGGGCGTGAAATGAGTATGAAATGTCGCATAATGTATCCGACAAAATTTTCCATAAATGGAGAAATTTTTAGGGAAAGCTTCCACGTCGCTCCTATTGACTGTGAAATGCTCATAGGCCTCGATTTTCTCGAAAAATATGGAGCCCAAATCAACCTTGGGAAGAATACCATGAAACTTCGTGGTAAGACTATGAAACTTACACTAGGGAAGAAGGCTGAACCACAACCTTCCGTTAACCGGGTCACTGTCCCCACCCGTACCATTGTCCCACCAAACTCCGTGGTCAGAATGATGTGCAATGCACAGTCGCAAAAGAACGATTACATTGTTGAGCCTACAGACCCTCAACCATTTTTAATGCCACGGACAGTATGTGCAAAAAATCAAAAACCAGAAGTATGTTTTGTTAACGTGTCGGACAATAATATCATCCTCCATGAAGGACAGGAAATAGCCCGTGTTGAGACGGCCGACATACTGAGAACCATGCCAGACACACCTGTTTGTCAGGTGACATCTCAGACAAACGGTACGATTGAAGAACAAAAAGGCATTAAACTGCCTAACCACATGCAAGATTTGTACAACAAATCAGCAAAAGACCTTGCTCTTCCACAGAAAATAGCACTGAAAAAACTTTTGTATCAGTACAGTGACGTATTTGCTAAAGACGACTTCGATTTGGGAAACTTTACCGAAATCGAACACTCCATTGACACCGGTGACGCTAAACCGATCAAGGAACGAATGCGTCGTACCCCGTCATGCTTCGTCGACGAGGAGGAAGCACATCTTAAGAAGATGCTGGACGCTGGAGTCATCCAGCCATCCATTTCTGAATGGTGCTCTGCACCCGTATTGATTCGGAAAAGAGATGGTGGAGTTAGATACTGTTTAGATTATCGTCGTTTAAATTCCGTCACGGCCAAAGACGTATTTCCGCTCCCACTCATCGAGGAATGTTTGGACACGCTGTCCGGAAATACCTGGTATTCAAAGTTAGATGCTAATAGTGCATATTGGCAAATAAAAATTAAGCCAGAGGACCGCAAGAAAACAGCATTCATTACTAAGTATGGACTTTTCGAATGCGTTAAAATGAGCTTTGGACTTTGCAATGCTCCAGGGACGTACGCAAGGGTAATGAACCTAGTCCTCCGTGGTCTAACATGGAAAATAGCATTAGCCTTCCTGGACGACATCCTAGTCCTAGGACCTGATTTTGAATCTCACCTGAACAATTTGAGAGATGTTTTTCAACGCTTTCGTCAATATCAGCTTAAACTGAAGCCAGGAAAGTGTGCTTTGTTCAAAACAGCCGTTGAATTCCTAGGCCGCAAGGTTAGCAAAAACGGCCTGGAAGTTGGAAAACAGCACCTGAAACCAGTGAAAGATTGGCCAGTCCCAACTTCAACACGAGAAGTTGAGCAATATTTGGGTTTCGTAAACTACCATCGAAATTTTATTCCAAAATATGCTAAAATTTCAGCCCCGTTGTATGAAATCACGGGCAAAAAACCATTTCGATGGGGGAAACCTCAACAGAAATCCTTTGTCACACTGAAGGAAAAACTGCTAACAGCACCAGTTTTATCCTTACCAAATAAGGACGATCATTTTATCCTAGATACAGACGCTTCTGCCAAAGCGATAGGAGCTGAACTTATACAAGTGCAAAATGGACAGGAAAAGGTTATTGCGTATGGAAGTTTCGTCCTAACACCAGAACAGCGCAATTACTGCACTACCAGAAAGGAGCTATTAGCTGTAATACGCTTTACCAGACAATTCCGACACTACTTGCTCGGACGACAATTTACAGTCAGGACCGACCATTCCAGTTTAACATGGTTATTGGGATTTAAAGAGCCCCAGGGACAACTGGCACGCTGGATGGAAGAATTAAGCCAATACGACATGATTATTAAGCACCGTCCAGGAAAGAACCACGGTAATGCTGACGCTTTGTCCCGCGTTCCTGACAATACACAGTTTTGTCCGAACTATACACCAGACCAAATCGTGGAGAAATTACCATGTAAAGGTTGCAACTACTGTCAAAAAGCACACCGTACTTGGGATAAATTTCTACATGAGGTAGATGAAGCCGTGTCATTGACTAAACGTAAACGGACACGAGGAGAACCTGTAGAAGATCCATCTACTGCATTATTGGAATTGTTCCAACAAGAATCGCAAGACAGAACAGTTCAACCCTTCCCAGTCGCTAGAGACGGGCCCCCCGTTCCTGAGAACGGGAACCACATTGAACGTCACAAGATAGTAAAAGGTGACGACAGTGAACTGTTCACAACCGGAATTGATCTTGTTATGAATAACAGAGAACAGAAAATAACAGTACAAACTGATGACTGTTACCAAGTGACCGCAATTTCGCAAGATGAAGGAATCGTCATACAGGGATTTTCGCTTGACGATATAAGACAAGCACAACAGGGAGATCCTGATCTTCAGATAATCCTTAAATGGTTCAAGGAAAAAATTCAGCCAACTGAGAACGAGTTATTCCTTGCGTCCCCAGCCACAAAGAGTTTCTGGATAAACCGTAACATGTTTTTTCTGGATGAAAACGGGATTCTCCGTAACACACCCAAGAAAGAACAAGACAAGAAGAGACTAGTAGTACCCATCAGTTTACGGGAAACAGTATTAGAACTCAGTCACGAACTTCCGTCAGCAGGACATCAAGGGACAGAACGCACGATGACTAAAGTGAAAGCGAAATATCACTGGTACAACATGTCCAGAGACATTCGAAACTTTGTACTAACATGTGATGTCTGTAGCAAGAACAAGAAACCGCTAAGACACACTAGGTGCCAAATGACTCCGTATCATGCGGGAGCACCTATGGAACGTGTACATTTAGACTTCATGGGACCACTCCCAAAGACAAAAAATGGCAATGAACACATACTCATGATGGTAGATCAATTTACCAAATGGACCGAGTGCATACCGTTGCCTTCACAGACTGCGGAAACCACAGCGCAAGCTGCAATTAACGAGTTTTTTGCCAGATTTGGTTATCCGTTTGAAATCTTCACGGACCAGGGAAGAAACTTTGAAAGTTCATTATTTAAAGCAGTTTGCTATCTTCTGAAGATACATAAGGCCAGAACTACGCCTTACCGTCCGTCTGCGAATGGCCAGGTAGAACGTCAAAACAGAAGTTTGATGGACGCCGTGAGATGTTTTGTTGACTCATCACAGGACAACTGGGACATACATTTACCCCAGTTGGCAGGAGCTATGCGTTCCTGTGTGAACAGGAGTACAGGGTACACGCCCAACCGTTTGATGCTAGGCCGTGAAACTAATCAGCCTACTGATTTGATGTTCAGTATGGGAGCTGAGAAGTCGTACTCCGGCAGTGATGAATATGTAGTTGGATTGGAGAAGGCAATCCGCAAATCTCACGAAGTTGCGCGGAAAACACTGAAAACTACCCAGAAAACAATGAAGCGGAACTACGACTTGCGTGTTCTAGAGAAACAGTACAATGAGGGCGACTTGGTGTACGTCCTAGATACCGCTCAGATAAAAGGGAAAAACAAGAAGCTAAGTCCGCCATGGAAAGGTCCAGGTCTCATAATCAGCAAACTAACTGCTTACGTGTATAAGGTTAAGTTGCAGAGAGTCGTGTTTGTCACGAACCATGACCGACTGAAACCCTGTAAAGACAGGAAGATTCCTGCTTGGCTACGGGACTGCCAGACTAGATTCTTGAATGGTGAGAATGTGTTACAAGATCCAGCTGGTAAGTCAAGTAGAGATAAGAAATACTGTGTTTGCCGTGGTCCAGACACTGGTGAAATGATGGTCCAGTGTGACCATTGCAAGGACTGGTTCCACTTAACATGCGTGAACTTGAGTCCTACTGAGGCTGAGAACATGGACAGTTACAAATGTCCCCAGTGTACCCCCACAGTACAGTAACATGGTAACTTTATCATATAAAAGGGGGAGGGAAGTTAGGAAATGTAAATAGTTATTATAACCTAGTAGCTCTCAGTAAATTAAAAATCTTTCTCTTTTATCGTTGCAGAATGTCTGACAACGAGACTGATGTAAAGAGAGCTTGGAAGGCAGAGAGGGCAGCAGGCAGGGGCAGCCTCATTTCCTTAGTTCCGGAGGAGGATCTCCGGAGGAAGATAGAAAGGATGCGCTGTCAGAGACAGAACCCAGGGGTCGTCCCCGGGCAGCTCAGAGATGCCCCTGAAGATTTAGTATGTTCAGGACCCTCACCCAAACTAGCTAGGGAGTCCCAGGAGGTTAGACGTCCAGGGGAGCTAGAAAGACCCAAAACATGGCAAGGACTGTTAAGAGATAGTCCATGTCCGGCACCATTCTGTTTGAAGAAAGACCGGAAGTTGAAAAATCACGTGATTGGGGCTCATTTGTCCCCATTGTTCAGGGAAGTTCCAAACGAGGTTTTACTGAACGATGAAGGCTTCCACCTGAGGAGGCGGGAGGCTGTCCGCACCCTGGCAAGATGGGTGTTGGACGATGAAGACGCGACACCAAATGACCTACTCGCATTCATCAACAGGAATGTTTCCTTCCCAAGGAGATGCGAGGTGTCCGACGCCGCACAGCCGTCCCTACGGGAACTTAGTCGGATTGTTAATTGGTCTTCTCCAGACCTATTTAGCCTGAAACCAATTAATTCTCCCTCCTGTGTTGTATATTGGAGAGTTGCAGTTGAACTCCTGAGGTTCTTGTCTCAGGATCAGGGAAGACAACTCCGTACATGGAGGTATCGAGCGGCTGCGCCAGCTCCACTGCTTAATGTGATTCCGGCTGGAGCCGAGGGAGGATCGTCCGGACCAGAGCCGGAGGAGTTACTGATGGATCCGCCAGTGGTAGAGATTGATCCCGTTCCCGTGGACCCGATCCAGGTCACAGTGAAAACAGACCAGACGGACATTCGGGCAGTAGCCATACCCCAACAGGAGCCCCGTTGTGAAAAAGCCTTCATAATGACCAACGGGATTACTCACCAGAAGGTGGGAGTAGTTGTTAGTTCGCTGGAGGAGTTAGTGGAAGAGGGGATCCAGCGTTTCCACCTGGAAAGGCCCGTGCACGTCTATAGACGGGAGAACGAAGTGGAAGTAGTGTCCACCCGGTACCTGATGCGTCTGCCGGAGGACACAGTTCTTTTGGTTACGGATCACGAAATTGTTCCGTAATTTACGGATTTGAGTGAACTGTGATGGACAATTGGCCGAATAGGCAATGAACATTTATTCCTGAGTAGATACTCGGATGAGTACACCCCACCGTGATCAGTTTGTTTAAGCTTTTGAGCTTTGTGTAAATACGTTTTTTGGATAACAACAGCAGTTAGCGAAATGTTGTAAGTGGAAAGGCTCAATTTAATTTTTGTAGTTTTCAAGAAATTGAGACAAGGATTTCACTAGGAAATTCATTTATAGAGGTGATTTTTTGGAAGGGACCACGGTGGAAGTTTGGTGTTTCTCCCTTAGTTTTCTTTGTCTAAGGGTTTTTTCCTTTCTATTTTTCTGTAAATATTAAATTATGTACAGCGAGAAATAATGAATTAATTTGAATGACATTTGTACCATTTTGGAATTGTAAGGACTTCTGAAACTTTCCCGAACAGGCCCTTTGCACCCATCGGGTAGAATTATTCCGTTTTCATGACTTTGGAAATATGCTATTTTTATTCTTTCTGGTATCAGTGAAAGCTCAATATTTTAAATGGATTCTGTAATCCGTATGTACATGGAACTGATTTCGCATTAGACGTGCAGAAGTACTTTACGTGTAGGCTTTTTGATAAAAGTTCAACTTGTTTTGATAACGGTTGACAGATGTTTTTGTATCGATTGTTGTATCGGTAACATAATGACCTTCTGTAGGATCATTCTTCATTTTTGATAAGTACTTATTTTTGTGTTACACGTCCGTTCCATTGTTTAGTCCTATTTTTGAGGATACTTCAGCCTTTGGCTTTGCTGAAGTGGTAGGATTAGGGACAGGCCTTGACTGCCTGCTTTTTGGTTAATTGAGCTCTGGGGATATACCAGTAAGTCTAAGGATAACTATATTTTTAAACCTGTAAATGCACTCCTTTCAAAGTGGGGGGGAGTGTGGTAAAATTACCCTGAGAAACGGGGGATCCCGTTAGGTTAAAAATATCCGTGATATCTGCATCCGGAGTTCCTCGGGAGTGATGGTGTAACTGACGATGCCTATAGGTGTTGACCACAGTGACCCGAGCCTCATTCCTGTTTCTCACTCTCTTCTGCTAGCGTGACGACCATTGACCAGTGGAAGATACATATTGCCAGCGCTTTGTGCACGCCACCACAGATTCAGCCACCAACCAGCAGGGATTTACAGGAAAGTCGGGGTAAGACCCTTTTATTCATTACAGTTTTACCATAAATCATTCTATGAATAAACACCTAAATAAAATACTTGTAAATTATAGTACTGGTTCCCAAAAAACTTAATGTTCTTCGTAAGCTCTTTTACATCATGGAAGCAGTACCTTGCAGGATACACTTAGTAACCGACGAGAAATGTATATGTGGTTGGCCAATAGAGAACGGTATATCCACTTTTTCCCGAAATGTCTTCTGTCTACCTACTCAAGATAATCATACGTTGACACGCGTTATGATACGGGTGAAAACAAAAGAAATAATATTGTTTAGAAGCTTATATTTGAATAACCTGGAGAATATCGCTAACTTCAAACAAATTCAAAACTTTACAGTTTGGGAGACTGAACATGGAATAATCCCTTTTTCTTTCTTTTTGTATATGTTCATATTTACATGAATATGTCACATTCTGAGTGTTATGCCACTATCGTTTAAACTACATGTAAACTAAGCAATACTTGCATCCAAGGTTCTTTTAAATGTATGTTCGCTGAATTTATTTTAAATTTTCCAAATTGATCTTTCCGAATATATCCGATGACTGATTGTGGCGTTTGTTCAGAAACAATTTTCTAACGGCATTACATACTGAATATGGAAGAGGAATTGATAATTACTGACTTGCTTGAAAAATGAATGAGGTCCGGCTTCTTAGGAATTTTCATTTCCATCATTTCAATTAAACTGATTGATAATATAAGAATAAACTGATATTGTAGAAGAAATCTGTGTCCCATAGCATTGAATTTCAACCCAAACTAATAGTTCATTGATTTCAATAAAATTAGCTTATCATCAATAACTTTACAAATGTTGATGCCATCACGGCAGTCAAAGCGCTGTTCCAGAAATATTCACGTTTCACTTTACTAATAATATAGGGTTATAGA
>JAOXYI010231059.1:0-10893 GCA_028566495.1 Lithophaga antillarum
ATGAGTTTGTCCAAGTATTGAAAGTTGAACTGATCAATGTGGAATGACACAGTATGAGACATTGACTAAATTTGTGTATTTGTTTTCCAGTGTTTTTACTTGCTCATTTTATTAAATATTAAAGACCTCTCATGAAAATATAACAATACTGAACTAACAGTGTTTTTTATGTTAGACCAACTCATTTCCCACTTCTAATTTAACTTAATAAATTATCTTAGTAATGCAAAAAGCTAGTGTTTAATATTTTGAAATACTTGTCTTCTTTCGTTGTGATTGTATAGTTTTTAGAAAAGATATACACGTGCATAACAAAGTCCACGTTTATGCATATCGTTTAATATGGTGAGATTTGTGAAATGGCTTTAAAATCTGAAAGTAAAAATCGGTAATCTACTATAACCAAGCATGCTTATACAGAAAAGACTGCTTAATACGAATCATACCTCTAATTCACAATGTAGAATATACGGAAGGCTTGCGATGGGTTTTTTTAAGTATTTTTGTTAAATATGATATAATGGGCCAGTTACTTTTACGTACCCCATATTGGCATTTGTAAATTTGAAATTAATTTTTACATTGTGCTGTAAATTTAAAACTGGGGAATTTTTTTTATAAGTACATACGCGATATGGAGACCACACCTAGTACAGCCTCGATATGGAGACCATACCTAGTACAGCCGTATTCTTATTTTCAGATATCCTTATTAGGATTATTTTTTTTTTTTTGTTCTAAATTAGTCATACGTCAGAATGAACATTAAACTTGGTAAGTAACATTCTCCTGAGGATTCACAATAAATATCACTATGATCATAATGTAGACTTCCTTCTTTGAATTTTACTTTAATAATGAGCGTATAGGGTATAACATGATTAATGCTGTCAAACCTACATCGTCTTTACTTGAAATATTGACAGAAAACTTAATATCTATAAATGTCACACGATGGTGATAATAAAAGGCAATAGGCACCCCCTTACAAACTGAGAAGATTTTCGAGTTACATTTAACAAGAACCTATTAGATTTTCAAGTTACATTTGACAAATAAGTTTCTTTGTAATTTTCTAGATTTTTCTTAATTATTTTACTCAGGCATTTGGTTGAAGCAAAAATTGAAACAAATACATGTATTTAGCATTTAACCGCTGTTGTGTAAATCGGGTATTTTCTTAACTCTGTTCATGTACAATATGATGCAAACTTAATTGAAAACGTATAGTATAAGCAAAAAATATCTCATTGTTCTGACTTTTTAAAAATAAATTGTATAATAAAAAAATGAATCTGAAAAATCATGCTTATAAGAATAAATGTCACCATTGTCGTTATATTGTGAACCATGTCAAATTTAAAAACAAAAACACTTGAAAACATCAGCCAGCCACTATTTTTTTTTTTTTTTTTTTACTCTGGTTTGCCTTGTTGTTAAATATGAAAATTAATAAATTGATATGTAAGTATATCAGGACAAATACTGATACCATGCAATTTTTATAGCTTAATGTTTAATTTTATAAAACACCTTGATGTTAAGATTTCATTTCAAAGCTTTTGTTGATTCAAACTATCATTATACAATTTGGAATTACGCATTCAGAAAAGGAACGTAATTGTTTTATCTTTGTAACATACAAAACGTTCAACTTACAAAATAAACACAATTATCTCCGTTTCCAAGAAATCTTCACTATTTATGACTTTAAAAGTAGAGGCGAAATTCAGATAAATGTTTTATTTTTCAGATATAATAATAGTTCTACTGTTTCAAACCATCAACAAAAACATTTTCTCTTAAAATAATTCTTTGGTAAAATTTCAGATCAATGTTTATTTTGCAGTAATAATAATAGTTGTTTTGTTTCAAGTGTAAACTACCATAAACGAACAAAAAAATTCTCTTAGGTGGTAGACTCGTGACCACTATCCTAACACCCTATCGATATTGCTGAAAAAACTGCAGTAGGTGACGATTAACCCAAACAACCCAACTAATTTGTCATAGAATAAATTAGTATAGGAAATGCCATAATTTCATCCGTTTCTTAATAAACATTAATCTACTAGACATTCTACATAATGTATGACATATTGGAAATTGTCTTATTTGCTATGCGTAAGTTTATTGCATACTTGAAATTTAATTGCAACTTCTACAATGTACTTTTTGAGCATTCATCAATATGTTCAAGGCATTAAATATCGGGGCTTCATATATATTACAGAGAGTTTGTCATCGCTATGTCCGTCTCTTCGTGTTTCACCGATTTCATTTTAGATATTTTTCTACAATTTTGGATCACACTTAAAAAAGGATTTAGGCCTCTGTCTTCCCATTTCGGAACTATATCTGAACTGACATAGTAATATTTTTTTGGAAAGCAAAAATATCCTTTTTTTTTCGGTCCAGATACTATAGATTGCTATATATCGTTGAAAATCTAATTTTTTGTCTGTTCTGAATTTCAAGTTGAAATTCTGAATTTACTTAAAATAAAAAACATAGGCTGTAATGTTAATTCTGAACAATCTTTCTGCAAAATCTTTTTAAACTATTATTTATATTTCAATTTGATATTCGGTGTGATTTTATTAAGGAAGAAGATGTATTAAAGTAGTATGAATATCAAAATATTCTTGAAATAAACTTAAAAGCTTACCTTTGAAAGAAGAAAATAGGCTTCTTCACAGTCAAAATTCTTTAGCTGGAAACAATAACATTGAGGGGTAATGGAAAAAAAATTTATTTCAAGTAAACTCAGAATTTCAACTTGAAATTTAGAATAGGCAAAACATTAGATATTCAACGATATATAACAATCCATATTACTTGGTGGAAGTAAAAAGATATTTTTGATTTTCTCGTGGCAAATTTCGTTGTTCCTACTTTAATGTGCTACAGCTGATATCAAATTAGTTTCTATATTTCACAGAACAGTTTTGTAAGTCGGAAATAAGAATGGTTCTTGAATGGTCCATTTTTAAGATTAGATGTTTGATGAACACACCTATTATACAAGATGTCCGTCAAAACTGATAGTATAAAAATGAAATAGCAATGCATTCTAAGCCAGCTGTGGTTTAATTTTATAAGTCTATTTTCTTGATGATGAGTTTCAAATATATACTAGGAATTCTGTAACAGATTCTTGAAAGTTAGCGGTATCAACGCAAAGGTAATTTCCTATCCAGGCGAATGTTCACTGTTTCTCCTACTTACACTAGTACTCGGTAAACTTAAAAACGCGTGGACTGTATGTCAACTCAATTTGTTATGATTACTTTCTGTGCTTCCTCCAACAAAACCAACCGAATCCATTCAAACATGGTTTCATTATTGGAAAATATTATATATCACTACGAAGTAACTCAGGTTTGAGTGTACCATCTTTTGTCTTATATTGCCTGAAATGTTACGTGACACGCTGAAAAATTATGGATATTGTCTAAATATTACTCGACAAAGTCGAAATACTCCTGGCTACCTGAAAAAATCTCGACTGTTTGCACACGTCATTTGTATCTTGACGAAGTCTAAAGCATTTCTATGTCTAACTTTTTTTCTATGTTCTGAGATTTTTAAATTGTCTAAATGGTGTTGTGACATTCCTTATCTCATCTTCCCAAGTCAAGGGTTTCTGAGTCCACTTTGCTCCCCACAATGGACTGAGCCGAAACCCTTGACTTTGGAAGATGTCTTTATCTGTCTGCATTTTACTCATTCGTGTCTTAACAGTACATATATCCATCCATTATTCAGGAAAACATAACACAAACCAAAATGTAAAGGACATAAACACTGTAATTTATACTTGGGAAGGGGCTCGTGTATATATTTGACTTCTGAATTCCAAATAATTTCATTCAAGTTAATTTTGGATTTATAGTTAATAAATTTATGTTACATTTTCTAGTTTTTATTTTAAGATTCTAATTATTACAATATTTCTTAATTAAAAAGTCCCAATTCATTTTACAACAATTAGATTATTTTCTGTTTTAAATACATGTCTTATTTTACATTTCACCCGCGAGTGAAATTATTTTTGCCAAATGCATGTATATACAGGACATACAATATGAAATAAAAATGTCACCTGTTTTCGTGTTTGATTTTTTTGAAATAAGGTTTTAGATAATTTTCAGCAATTTTTAGCTGTGTTGTGGATACTGGTGTACCCTGTGAAAACCCCCAGACCTTCGGCAGGAAAACAGGCACCTGTTTACTGAGTAAAGCATATTTGATACAAATCTTAATAATTATGAACACTGCAAATAAAATTGTGGGTTTTTAAGGGGGATGTCTTGATTTCAGGGGAATCTTGTGTCATTTTTGCGACTAATGTCATTATTATAACAGTTGTTCATCCATCTGTTTTATATGCTGTGTACTCCAGAACTTTGGAAATTAAATTATAGTTAAATCATCTGAATTGTCTATCATGTTTAACTATAAAATGAATGATCTTGTATAATTTAAGAACTGAAAAAGATAACGTTATTGTGAACCGTTACGACCTACGTTTCAGTCTAATAAATTAAGAAATACATTCAAGAGATTCTTTTTGACCAAAAGAGAATCTAATTGTACTGAAAGCAATCTAATTTGCCAAAAGCCGAAATGAAGATGACGTGAGGAAAAGTAAAAACAAACCATTGCATTCTTGTACTTTATTGATGACATATGATTGAGCTAGGCGTGTCTAGCTATGTCAGTATCGTTTCTCTGTTATTGGATATCTTCATACCGAAAAGCGTTCTGCTAAGTTTTAATTCCCATACGTTTACAATCATATTAATTCAGTTTATTCCAGCTTTGAGAGCTGTCCGTTATGGCTTAACCATCTAATAAATCTATCTACATTTGTTGTAGGCCATTAACTCCACCATTTTAGTACTTGTTATCCTTTGATTCGCCAATCTGATCTTTGAAATGTACAAACTAGTTATTCCCCTGGAAACCATTATTGTATACACTGATAAGGCAAACTTCCCCCAACAAAAGTAACAGATTATTACTCAGTACAAAATGTGTCCGCAGAGTCTGCTTTCATGGTCTAGGTTACCAGATCAACAATTCTGATGACCTACGACCTTTATCTGTATTGTACTTTTTCCATTGTCGTTGATCAATTAACTCTGTATTAGGAATCATTCTTTTATTCAAGCCCATAGGGACCATCGTTGTTATCTATGAGTCAATGACTGATATGTTTAGAAATGGTTTTATGATTTGTTGTTGCCAATAAGTATTATTTATTAGATTTTATTTTGCATTACTGACGATTTGACAGGAAATGGAAGTTCCGTCTAGTGTAGCATTTTATACAATGTATTTTTTCTTGTGTAATTAACTGATATATTAAT
Source organism: Lithophaga antillarum (assembly GCA_028566495.1). Lineage (NCBI taxonomy): Eukaryota > Metazoa > Mollusca > Bivalvia > Mytilida > Mytilidae > Lithophaga > Lithophaga antillarum. Next base: position 5,376 of record JAOXYI010231059.1, read on the forward strand.
TTTGTTATGGAAATAACTATAGTGCATATTTTTTTCATCGACATAAGAACACGTTGTAAATAGGTACAGATCATATTTCTGTAAATATTTATTTTCTAGTCCATATATTTATATACGGTTTGTGTTGCGTACATATTTTCAAAACATATAAAAGAAACCAATTCTTGTTTCAACGAAGACATGAAGTAAACGCAGGGACATTTACACCCGGTTCACTGACGATGATAATCTTCATCGACCCTGGCTATTTAGTATGGTATCTTTGAGATGGGTTCAAATCTACTGTAGTAAATTTTGTATTTATCATATTCTATTCTTTCCGTTTTTTCAATTAGTATATTGTAGTTACCATTAGTAAAATATGAAATAAAATATTCCTTCTTCACAGGTTGCCATACTGATATTGTATTCACTGTATTACAACTGCGATCACATTCCAACATATTTTTTCTTAGCTTCTCGGGGCCTGGGTGGCCAAATGGTTAAGGTCATCACCTCATGACTCCAAGTCTAACACCGCTGTCGTGGGTTCGAGCCGCGCGTGGCCCATTTCAAGTGGTAAGGTCTCCAGACAACTACCCAACGTCGGGGATTTCAACGGTCAGCTGGGCAGTTTTCCAGGCTTTCTTCCCTCAGTAAGTCTGGTCGTCAGCAATATAACTGAAAAATTCCTAAAACTGACGATAAACCCAGACAAACCAATCTAATTTAATCCATCTTGCTCCTCAGCTAAAAACCAAGGCACCAAATACATCATGAAGGGCGATGCTTACAAAGTAGGAAAGGTACCATCTTTCAGAATATATGGCTTCATTCCCGGATTAATAGTTGGAGCTTATGTTGTTCTTTTTCTTATTTTTGTGTATAACTTTGTGCTTGTCGGCTGGTCTTGTCTGGACTTTATCTGTACTAGATTCCATACTTGGGTGGAAATAGTAACATTCGTACAGAAAAGATACCCAGATGCGGGTGTTATTAGCCTGAAGTAAGAAAATCTCCTTAACTGTAGGTCGTCTTCCTCCTACTTCAGAGTTTTTGATTTTCTGCTATAAATTTTTAATGAAGATAACCCATTATAAGGGAATTCCTTTCTTTTTGTTTATGTCGGGATTTCCCTGTTATCTCATAATTTTGTCTTACTCCATTTGTGCTTTTTTCCGCTGTTCACGTTTTCACAATTCCAACTTTAATTACAGTGTATGACAAATCTATATCTAGAGACCCCAGTAATTTAGGGTATTAGTTTTAAAGCATTGAAATCAATCAGCAATACCGGTAAAATTTTATGGAAATAACACCAGATTACCCAGTTTGTGGGTGTAAGCTTACTCGTAATAATAAAGCAAGACGGTTCAATAGTTCTTATGTCCTTGAATAATTGAATTATAGGACTCAGCCAATAGACAAGACCTTTATAGTTTGATCAATGTGCCGCGATTTATTAAAAATACAAATACTTACTTTACGCAAAGATAACGACATTTGCAACTGTTTTAATCGCTCACTGCTAAAATTTTCCCTCTGAAATATAATGAACCATGACATGTCTGCAATATACTTCGGACGAGCGATGGAAAAGGATTTTTCTGATTATATTTTTTTGAAATAGGATATTATATAATAAGTAAATGCAGATTTCTTGGATAGGATCTTTTATTGTTCTTTTGGACTTTTCGATCCATTTGGTGTAAAATATAGATTTATTTCTATCCGTTTCTGTAATAATCTTGTGTTAGCTGTTGTTCAATTGGCGACAGTTTTTGTACAGTACAGTAAACGTGATCTACACGTATTTTTACTTAAAAGCGCGGATAAACATTGATGTATACTTTATACAAGTTAAAAATGGTTGTTTTCTATCTAGCTTTCATAAATTCACAGTTAACAAGACTTAATCATTTGCGTCGTTAAACTTTGCAGTAATTTTACAAAGTTTTTTCAGTAACTTCATGTAGAATTTCAATTAAACTTCACAGCAATATTTATAAGTATGCCTAAATATGCATTAAAAATGGCTGTTGTTGCTATGGAAATGGGCATTGTAAAATCAGCGTAAACATCAATTCTCTTAGTAACTACTGGTATAATTTCATTGAAACTTCACAAGAGCATCAATTGGTAAACATAATTTGGTGTTTGAAAAATGGGGCACAATCATGTCATGATGGAGGTTTGAATGCTTTCGTTTGGGATTTCTATATAATCGACAGATTATGATGTTTAATTTTAGGTAGTGTTTGTGTTTTCTTTGGATTTTGATCTTTTGACTGAGAGCACCACTGATGAGACCATTTTTTTGTAAATGCACATTTGATGCATCAAATTAACTTTGGGATCTTGTGATCATGTTTTCTGACTGAATACCCCCAACTTGCAACTTGACATTATTTACAAAGCAGCGGACATATGTTTTCCACTTAATTTTGTCTCGCTACATTAATATCACTCTGTTTAATAATACTGTGAAATAGTTTAATATTCGCCAAATTTAGTATTAGCTATCAGGACAGCTATATGCTCAACGACTTGTACAACCCCTCATCTTCTTTCACTTACAGCTTTAAAGACTTTTTCAGTAAACGTCATATACAATACAATACTTCTGTAATTCAAACACAGTGAGACACTTTGCAATTGGAGATTTTACATTCTCGTTATATTAAGATTTGTTTTTAATGTATTTTGGATAGCATACAGTGCTTCAACATTGTATCTTTAGCTTATATGATGTTTTTATTGAAACTTTTCAAGCATTCGCAAAGACTGCTTACATTCCGTGACACATTTGATGTATTAAAGACATAATCCTTTTCGACATATTTGCCCAGTAGACATGGAAATCTATGTGAAATTTGCAGAGTATGAGAACTGGATAACAATTATACATCCTGTATACAATAATCCTGACACAAGTGATTTAGTGGAGGAAAACTGCAATTATTTTACTACATTTGAAGAAAAAACAGTTATTTTTTTTAAGATGTTTTTGAAATCCATATTAAGATATCTTTAACATTCAAATATACCTATATATTTTACCGTTCAATGATTTTTTTTAAAATTATGGTAGGAAACTATGTCAAATTAAATAAAACGACTTACAACATTCGCTATCTTAATTTCTACAGAAGTAAATGTAGGCTTTTAAGGATGTACTACATTCAGGAAAGCAGAAAGTGGAAAGTTTGATGACCAAGGATAGTGAAAGTGTTGACAGTATCAAGGGAACAATTCACAATGACATTGAATGTTTACTACAGAAAATTTATATATTTGTATGCAAGTCAAAAAGATTTCATTTTCAAAATCCATATCAGACAATGGTTATTTGGGAATTGTTTTTGAATATTTTTCGAGTAAAGGGATTGTTTTACTGTCATAAATTGAATTTTACGATTCAGTATTGGATACATTTACGATTGTAACATTATTGTAACGCCTAGATGTAAACACTATAAATTTACAAAAAGAGTTCTTATGGTCAATGGCGCCGAAGTGCAAAAAAAAACATTATATTATGTAAGGCTTGGAAACTATTGATTCTTTTCAAGATCTTGTCTTAAAACTTTAGTCAATGTCAACTTTTAACTTCATAATGGATATATTAGTAATACAACTCTAGATCAAGTGTGATGTACACATATCAGAGATAATAGTACTCCTTGAAGTCTTTTCATCTTTTTTTCTTCCCATAAACATGTTTTACAACAAAATGTAACAATAACCATTATCTTCTTTTTCTTGTTCATATTATTAATTTCATCATTTCCAAATAAGTCTTCCTCTCAGCAGCAATTTCTTCCATATAATCCCGGTTTCCTAGAAGTGTTTTAGATGTCTTTGCTAATGGCGGAAGGAAGCGTAGTAACAATCTTTTCTTTTTGCGTCATCAGGTGGGTGACTTGAGAAATAAATCTTAAAATTCCCTCTCTGCATGGTAATTATAGCAATAAAACTTGTAATTAATCTGACTACATTGAGAGGTTTAAGTGTTTGATTTGTGCGGACATTAATCGAACGTTTGGTTTTCTTTTTAAAGAAAATGCATTAAAATTTTTGAAAGATCTGTTGATTGGAATAAAGCCAAGACTTTTCCGGCAGTCACAAATAATGAAAGCTTCATTCACTTCAGGACCAAAACTATTTTCATACACAATTTTCATTTTTAAACAATATAAAATGTCTGAATACCAATCGTCCATGATGGGAAAACTGGAATTTAAAGTTACAAAAAATATGATCTACAGACACCAAGTCGTAACACAATATTTAATCCATTAAAGCCATTTAAGCCATTGAAAAATCACAAAAAAGAACAAAAATTATCTGGGATATGCAATTCCCATTATATAAAATAGGGTAGAAAACATTTTCCATGGTAACGTAAGAAATTCCTGACGTCACCAAACACATAGTATTAAATTAATACGTAAGAAAGACGTTTGTCTTGAGAAATATCTTTGTTATTAGTTTTAACAACACAGTTTATGTCTAATTGTGTAATGATGCCATGGATGACAGCTATATTTTGCATTTGGATTTTCCTCACCAAAATGGGTTTGGAGCTGTTTTATCATGGTATGACCTGTTGCTTTCTTTTTATTTCAAACAACATCCTTAGTTCTTCCATTCTGCCTTATTCGAAGGTAAATTCGTTGATTTCTGTTTAAGAAAATAAGCAATTCTATTATGGGAGATAGCAGATGTAGGGGAGAGTTGATAAGTACTGATATTGATGTAAAAATGAACTTTATGCAGCAGTATACAAGTCAACTGTTCAAAGAGATGTCAGTATTTAAATACATTTTATCCTAATGAAACAGTGTTGGAGATAAAAGTCTGCTGTCAGTAACATCAAAACAAACGGTAGCAAAATATACATGACAGATTTTAGCGTCACAGATGTAACATAACATACTGACACTTTTATGGTCGAGCATAAACTTATGACTTGTATCACGATAAGATCATAACATGTAGTCTGTCGAATTTTATGGGCAAGTTTTCCAATATACAATTAATTAGCATCCCATGTATGTTCCATACTATGTATCACTGATTTTCAGTTAGTAAAATTGTTTAAATTATATCAAAACCTCATCATCAACTCCCTATCAAGGAAGTACGAAACTCTTTAATATAAAGTCAGATTCATTGAATTGAAAAAGAATCAGTTTGTCGTGTTTTTTTAACTTAGAAACGTCCACTGTCAGCTTCATTCGCCTTTAATTTCGAGTTCACTTAAAGTATGGCAAGACAAAAATAACACTAAATAATAATTTATGAATTTTCAGTTTTCATGTTTTGGTATTTTCAATCTGTCAGAGTAACAGTAATTTAATTTTTCAGTGAGTGTGTTATTATTCCATTCAATTTTAAATGACGATGTTATTTCTGAAAATACAATAATAATGGGAAAAGCTGCCCAGGAAATTGATTTCCCTCGTCCATTTCTTGTTATATTCTTATCTTGTTTTCCATGTAATGGAACAAATTATCTTTGAAATGGATATAAATC
>JAOXYI010231168.1:0-10891 GCA_028566495.1 Lithophaga antillarum
AAAAAAAAAAAAAAAAAAAAACACACAAAAACACACACACAAAAAATAATAACATTGTTTCATTTTTTATCATTTATAATTCTATACGAATTAAAGTTCCTTAAAAAACATACGTTTTGGTCATATTTACGGACAAAAATCTATTGTGATGATGAAACATCAGAACATTCTCTTGGATAATATTCATTCTGTTTACTTTTATAATACATTGTGTATCATTGAGAAACTGTACTAAAGAATGTGGGATAATTTGTATTGCGAGTGTAGACTTTATAACCATTTTCCAACTGAAATCTTTTGTAAGACATTACATAAAGTTCATGTTTAATTTTCAGTGACATCAATTCTGTCATCTGCATGTTTTTAATGCATTTCTAATATCGTTTTTCGAGCTCTTTAATACTGTTTCAAAGCCATCATGAATATAAAAAGTGTCCTTTGATAGGTAATTGTAACAAATTAGAAGATCAATCGTAAACTGAGTTTTGCTGACGACACGTTAGCGGTGCAAATAAATAGATTCGACTGTAAAATCTTAGATTGGCGTAGTAAAACATTCAAATACATCTACAATACAGTTATCCTACTCTAATGAAACAATGAAAACATGCCAAAATCAAAAACATAAATTATCGGAAAGGTCGTCTACGACAGCAAGCTAACTTCAAGCACGTATATCGTGTATTTCACCCCGCAAATTTTGAGCATCATCCAATCAAAATCTGATGTTGGATTAGAATTCTCACTATCCATCATCGACAACATTTAAAATTTTCAGTCATATATCAAATAATATTACAGTACTTCTGTTTCGAGTGTTTACTGTTCTTATTTATTTATTTATTTATTTTATTTTATTTTATTTTATTTTATTTATTTTATCTATTTTATTTATTTTAGATAGCAATAATGAGATTCTCAGTAGGTGTTCTTTTCTTCGTTGTGTGCCTTGTTCGTAAGTACAACTGCATTTGCAAAATTACAAAAAAAAAAACAACAAAAAACAAAAAAAAAGAACAAACAAAAACAAAACAAAAAACCAAAAAAAAAACGTACGTACAAGAAAATAAAAGATCCGAAAATTGTTGAAAAATAACGTGGAAAGAAAATAAATATGTCGCGGTTAGATTTCATTTGTTTTCAGCTTCTGTAAATAAGCTCAACGCTTCATTACAAATTCTCGTTTCATTTTCATTTACCAAGTAACATTATTTTATATTTCAAAGCTATTTATTTGGCGCAGTTGGCATACATTTTTCTCCTGGCATGTTGCAAATTTTTCTTTTACAGGTATTTCAGGTTTAAAAATTAATCAAAATTACTGAGGAATCATATAAAGATTTAACTATTTAAATATATATATAAGTATTTGTGAGAACAAAAATCAATGTAACTACAAGGGGGTAAAATTTATCTTACATCAAAGCGTATTTTGTTCGAGTCATTTCGGAGACATGGGCTAGTCAACCGGACCTGCACACAGTACCTAGTACATGTACAGAAACTGTAAAACATTGCCCAAAGCAGAACGCTGAAAATAAATGTAACACATGTTGCCGCAAGGCTGGCTGCAATCGTGGAGACTGTCATAAAAAGAAACACAAATGGCAATGCAAGTGCAAATGTAAGTAATAAACACATGCGAATGATTGGGAAACTTAAACTGATGAGATCTACAGTCAGTGGACATAAGTATTCGTCACCTTCGATTTTTCCCTTTATATTCCATATAAAACTACATTTTTTTCCAAACATTTTCTGAAGTTGTTTCATCTCCGATTTCAATGAAATTTTCACCAGCAAACGCAGAAATTCATACAGTTTCATTGTACATTTAGACACAATTTTTTTGACTTGCCATTTTAAAGAATCCATGATTTAAACAGAAAGTTTAATTTTTCACGGCACATTTCCTAGATAATGAATTAAAATTGTGACGTCAAAAATTCAACTCTCTCTTTAAATCCTGAATTCTTTCAAATCTCAATAGATAAAATATGTCCAAATAAACAAAGAAAGGACACAAATTTGTGTTTAGTTGTGAAAGTTTCATTCAAATCGGACAAGAGATGCCTTCAGGAGAATTTTTTGAGAAATATATAGCAAAAAATCGAAGGTGACGAATACTTATGTCCACTGACTGTAGTTAAGATAATGATCTAACATTAATAACACAGTTTTAACATAATATATTTTTAAGCAAGTATATTACAGTGTAGATTAAAAAAACAGTTGTTTCTGCCTTAGATAATTTTAGCGGAAATTTTCTCGAATATCATTTAATTTTTGGTGATTGCCTCGTTATTCGATTTTATTACTTTCACAAAATACAATCATGAAAATATGATAGAGAGTAAATTTTATAGCTCACTTGGTCCGAAGGCGTCCGTCGTCGTTGGCGTTAGCTTTTCACATTTCAATCTTCTTCTCTGAAACAAATGAACAGATTGGAAATAAACTTGGCATAAATAGTCCTTGGAAACACTGTTACAAATTTTTTTGTTTTTTTTTTTGTCCTTTTTTTTTTTTTTATCGTAAATTCAATATGGCCTCCAGGGCCAAAAATGTGTTCTGATTGGCTGAAATTTCAAAACTCTTATCGGTAACCATATGGTCAAAGGAAAAATGTCAGCGTAGGAATGTTTCTTGGATGGTCCTCTACAAAGTTTAAATCTTTTTTGCCGATCGGAAATCCAAGATGGCTGGCACCACAGGACATAGTTTAACACTTTACCTATGGAAAATACTTTAATTTAAAGATCTTCCCATATACCGTTGAGTCAGTGAAACTGTTGCTTTGCAAACATGTTCCTTTAATGACCTCTACAAAGTTTATTATTTTTTTACCAATTGGAAATCCAATACGATCGCTACTATGGAATATAGTTTAACATTTGATCGTATGGGAAATACCTTTAAAGATCTTCTTCTCACAATGAAACTTTTCATTTGCAGAAATGTTCCTTGGATGAACCCTCCAAAGTTAATGTTTGTTTTTGTAGATCTGAAATCAAAGATGGTCGCCACCTCGCGACGTAGTTTAATATTGGAATCTATAGCAACTAGCTTTAAATATCTAACTCTCAGATACCGCTGAGTCAATGAAAAACGTTCATTGGATGAACCTCTACAAACTTTTTGCCTATTGGAAATCCGCGGAACATAGTTTAGCATCGAACTCAATGGGAACTATCTTTAAAGATCTTTGTCTCAGAAACCACTAAGTCAATGACACTTTTTTTTGCAAACATGTTCCTTGGATAACCTCTTCAAAGTTTATTAGTTTTTGACCATTGAAAGTCCAAGATGGTCTCCGCAGTGGACCATAATCTGACACTGGCCCCTGTGGGAACTACCTTTAAAGAATTGTCATAAACTGCTGAATCAGTGAAACTTTTGTTCTGCAGACATTTTCCTTGGATGGACCTCTACAAAGTTTTTATTTTATTTTTCATTGTAATTTTTTGTTGATCAGAAATCCAAGATAGCCGCCACTGTGGAACAAAGCTTTAACATTGTACACTATGTGAAATACCTTAAAAGATTTTCATCTCAGAAACCACGGACCAATGAAAATATTCATTTGTAACAATATTCCTTGGATGATCTAATGCAAAGTTTATGTTTTGTTTGCTGATCAGAAATCCCAGATGGCCGCCAGCGCGGGAGATAGTAAATATATTGGACCCTATAGGAAAGACAACGAAACGCGTCCTTTGCAAAACAATTCCTTGTAATAAACTTCTACAAGTTTTTGTCTTGTGTTTTGGCCACCACTGTGCAATATAGTTGAACATTAGACCCTATGGGAAATACCTCTAAAGATCTTTTCTCAAAAACCACTGAGTCACCGAAAATGTTCCTTTGCAGAAATGTTCCTTGAATGGACCTCTACAAAGTTTATTTCTATTTTTTGATGCCCACTACCGCGGGATACAGGCCATAGTTTAACTGTCGACCCTATGGGAACTATCAACAAAGATCTGCTCGGAAACCACTGAGACAATGAAAATGCTCTTTTGGCAAAATGTTCAAATCCATGATGACAGCCACCAGGCAACATAAATAACATTGGACCCCATAGGAAACACATTTAAAGATCTCCTTCTCAGATACCGATGAGTTAATAAAATTTGTACTTTTTAGAAATGTTCCTTCGGTGGACATCTACAAAATTTATTCTTTGTTTTTGCCGATTAGAAATCCAGGATGGCTGCCAATACAAAGCATAGTTTAACACTTGACCCAGCGGGAAATACATATATTTTTTTCTCAGATTCGTACCCTTGAGAGAGTGAAACTGTTCATTGGTAAAATTATCCCCTTGGATGGACCTCTAAAAAGTTTGTTTTTGTTTTGCAATTGGAAGTTCAATATGGTATTATAACAGGATACAGTTCAATCCCAGGGAAAATACTTTTAAAGATCTCTGAAACGACTGAGTCAATCTGCAAGATATAGTTTAACTGGAGCTTTGTAGAAAATTTTGATCAGGGAGGTATAGTACCTATATTATACATAGTTAATTTTCTTTTCTTTTCTTTCTTTTTTTTCTAATTTATTTTTTTTTTTGTTTCTTTTTCAGCATGTCCACAAATCTAACAGCTGAAATGAAAATAAATCAGATAGCAATGTACACAAGTGTTGTTTTTCTTGTAGAAAGTTGTCACTCCTCTCAAATATGTTTCTACACCAGAAAACAGTAATCTTCAATAGTATATTGATTGATTGAAATTACCTAAAGTCTCATCTTTGAATTCACAGGCCCCATTGATCTGTGCGGATGGCTGTGACTTACTCTCTAGACCACTTAGCAACACAGGTCCCTGTACAATAAAATATTTTAGGGGAAAGTTCTGAATCCTTTCCGATAAGATGTCCACAATTTAGAATATTTTGTCATTTTCAGAAAAAAAGAACTTATTAATCCATTCTTGGTAGCGTGGTGTTGTCAGAAAACTTTGTCACGAAAATAATTACTTCTTGTAGTTTAGCCTGTCTTGCTAGTAAACCTTAAGGAAATAATCGTTTTTTAGGATGCTACCAAGATTTTGGACGCATTCAGATCACCAAGTTCATTAAGTTTCTAATCAACACATGGAAGTTTTATATGGAAAAGAAAGAAATATTCAAAGCCAAGAATCCTACAGATCATTCAAATTCTGACGTGGAATATTCACTAAATAAGTCGCAAGATTCGGTTGATTTTATAACATTTTAATTCCTTCCTCTTGATATTTAGAGTCATAGGTTACAAGAAATAAAACAAATCTTAAAAATCCTAAACCATCATCAAATAAATGAGCAGAGACTAAAGAAGAACACGTAAATATGCACACATACAGCAGACGAATATCTGACGATGGCATGAATGCAAGCCTTATCAAGTTGTAGCTTACTGCCTACTTGCTTTATGTTTGTTAACATGTTCCGATTTGGAAAGACAGAATCTACTAATTTTAGACCTTTTCGATGATTAGCTGTCCAAGGTGGTAATTTGTGAAAGAAGTTGTTTTTGCACTTTCACTAAATCGACGATCAGTCCGTCTTCTTGATTAACAGTATTCAACCTAATGATTTTTGTCCATGGACAGATTAATTGATTGTTACAATAAAAAGCTGAGGTTTAAACAGCATCTTCGATATCCAAGCTTTTAAAATGCTGAATTAAGACCTTGTAAGGGAACGTCTTATCGTACGTCCCAAATTAATGTCATTACATCGGAAATATCATGGTTTTCATCAGAAGTTGGTCGACCGTCATAGAGTACCATTATCAGAGACGATTACGACACGTTCCGAGATCGTAGTGGTTACCCGTTCTCCGTACTTGATTTAGGACTTGTCACTGACTTTGTTACATTGAGCAACACGAGCGCTTACCTTGTTGTACCACCTAAATTTCACTCACGGTTTTCATGGAAGTTCTTTATGTCCTAGCTTTAGTTTTCAGTGTTGTGTCTGTTTGTTGTTTTCACGTTTGCGTTCGTGTTTAATCCTTTGTTGGCAATGATCCTGTCTGGGTCCTGAATGTATGATTTATGAATCTTCCCATTCCACTGTTAATAGTTTTTGATCACTATCTAGACTTAATAGAGACATATTTATAAGATACACTATTGATTCTTTTGTTTAGTGCCAGTAGAGATTTACTTCATACTTTGATTTAAATTGAATATTATTATTCTATTGCTTACCTTTGGGGGGGGGGGGAGCGGAAGGTATGGTAAATTTAGCTATTACGTTCTTTATTAACACTGAGGCATGTACCGAATGAGGAAATGATGTGTATATCTTAAGCAGAGTTTATCTGATTTTTCATCAAGAGGGGAAATGTTTTGCCATAGCTTTGTAATTTTCCTGTTCATTTATTCTTGATATAATTATGTTTTCATTCCTGTTCATTCTCAAAGAAATAAAGGTGGTTGTTTTCCTATTTTGTACAGTTGTAATAGCTGGTTAATCCTGATACTTTTGCTGAAATTTCTCGCTCTGTTGATACCAAACTTGAAGGGATTAAACAAAAATTAAAATCTCGATGACATAAGGCAACACCAATGAACAAATAAAACAAAAAAATGAACAAAAGCTCAACACAAACTTTCACAAAAAACCGAAAGTGACATCAGGTGCTCCGGAAGGGTGAGTATCCTCTACCCTATGCGTGGCATCCGTTGTGAGGTCCTAATTCTTAAAACTAGTAAGTCATTGTCTGGATGTGGGGGACAAGGATAAGGAATATAATGTGAAAAGGATGTTTTAACAAGCTGTGTTTGAATGTTTAGTTCTTCAGTGTGATCTCTGAGTTGATATTAATTAAAGAAGCTATTTCAATGCGTGTCATCTCTTGTTAACTGGTTAAGCATGGTAAAGAGATATTAAGAGAGGAGGACGGAGATCTCCACGAACTGATTTCATTCCGCTAATTTTCTTGAACCCTTTTTCAAGCCGAATCTGGACACTACCAACTGAAAACAAACAGGGCAAATTCTGGTTAGACAAGTACAAAATGTACTTTCCTCGGTTGTTTACAAAGCGTGCAGTTGGTCGTGATATTACGGACGAAGAACAGATTAAACCACCAATGAATACATTTTACTATCATAAAAAAGAAATATGTTTAACAAAATCCAATAAAAACACAAAGTCGTATCAACATTTTACATTCAGACTGTTAAATAAACGGCATACGTGTTCCTTCCATAAAAATATCAAAACCTCAAAACCGGTCTTGTCAATGTTCAATTGAGATGAGTAGTTATTTAACATCTATCATTTTCAAAACAACCAGTTTATTTATTGAAGAGTTGGTCGTTTCCATCAAAGATTTTATGATTAACAAACTAGAAAATGCCACCTTTATTTCTCTGAGAATGGAGAGCACTGAAAACATATATCGTATATCAAGATTTTATCTGACATAAGGGACAACTTCCCTCCTGTTGTTTGTGACAAGTCATATCTTTATACAGTACATAAGGTATCATTCATTACAAATGAAGTCCATACTGGAAAGTAGTACTTAGAGGTAGCTTCGATTTAGAACGAACTGTTCACTTGACAGTGTATGATGCATTGTTTGTGGGGGTTATGCCTTCCTGCAGTACTTAGAGGTACCTTGAATTTAAAATGAACTGTTATTTGACAGTGTATTTTTCATATCCTCACTATCATTTTTGAGAGCTTATATCCTCCTACGGAACATAAAAGGTACCAGGCACTAAGGATAAATTATTCACTTGACAGTGTATCTTACTTAACTTCCCCACGTTTGTTCATGAGTGATAATGAAATTAAACGTTATATTTTAACAAATTCACTCATGTATGTAAGTGAATGTGGTCGTTCTGCAACTGATTGCTACAGAATGAGAAATTTTGGTGGTCCACAAATGTAAAGCGTTTTCATATACATGAGTACTAATCAGATGGTTTTCAGGACTTTGGTTGCGAGTTCGAGTCAAAATTTGAATGGAAAACTCACATTTTATCTCAGAAATTTTTTTTTCTGCACTCAAACTTCCTGTGTTGCTTAAACTGGTGCCCTCAGATCGATATAAATGGCTTAAGTAATATTCATCCGAAACAAAGAAAATAGCCCGACTGCCAAAATACAGGGAAACAGATGACGATGTTTAGTTTTCAGCTTTCAGTTATAATAATACAATGTATTTCCTCATTTGGATTTGTTGACGAGGTAAATGTAATTTTGGTGTTAAAGCAAATAAGTTCGTAAGAGCTCTGGCATGGTAGAATCAGCTTTTAAGTAAGGTAATATATTAAAAGAACTTAGTCTTCCTAGATTGGATCACACGTTCCTAATTTCCCCTTTGAAAGTTTTGAAATGAATTTCATTTAATGCTCGGAAATTATTGTTCAAAATAACCTTTATGGCTAAACAACATATCGAAAACATTTTTATCAAGAAAATAGGTTAAATGTAAATATATTGAAAATGTAGAAACAAATATTTTTCACACAAATGACAAAATGCCACCATGTGGTGGCTAATGCATCTAAGAAGGTTGATTAAACTTCAATCAGAACTTTATATACTTAATATCTTAGCAAGTGGGCAGCAAAGCTACGGGCAATCCTAAATACTAGCAATTTATTATTTTTTTGCTCTGTGTGTGTGTGTGTGTGTGCGCCCATATTTACCCATTCTTCTCCATTATTCATTCTGATTATTTCTACTGATTAAATTGTTATGGGCGAATATTTTTTAATGATTTGTCATTTTATTTCTAATGCCTGTGACTATATATTAAGAGGACAGGATTAAGATGTGTTAAAACCGGTTTGAATCCATGCCTTTTTTCTCATGTCAAAATTAATATTTATATTGGTTGCTTCTCTTCTATTACTTGAATGTGTAGATATTAGATTTACCTGGGAATCTGAATATGTACAAAATGCTAGTAGGATAATATAAAAAAAATCGCTGATTAAGAACCATTACTAGGGACGGCTTATTTTAACAAAAAATAAGTATTTTCAAGACTTAACGAAGTGTTATTTCAAATTCAGAAAAAGACCACCCTATCAAAGTTTGACTTCTTCTTATTGAAAACAATTTAATTTATTCTATTGATAAACAATCAAATATACCGTCAGTTGTTCTGGAAGCTAAATATTTGGAAAGCCCTAGAACACCAAAATGAATCAGTTCTTTTTCCTTAAAATGACACTAATTTCGGAATGGCAGATCACTCAACGAAAGGTTCGTTTAGGAAAGAAAAGTTTTACAATGCGAAAATATTTTGTATGGCGCGGAAAACATTTCTTTAAGGAAGACAAACACCTGTGTATATTGCATTTGCTTTCTACTTTATTTTCATTTCAGTTGTTACATTGGTGGACATGCTGAAAAAAAATTAAAATATGGTTATATTTACTACTTTGCAATTCAACTATGTATATATTGCAGGTCTTTAAGTGTGTCATGCGTAGTTATAACATTCGATTTTCCATTAATAAATAATATAAGTAATCTCCTTATGTATTGTTTCGACCCAAATGCACGTGTTTGCATTTCCTATAGTATTACATGTATCAAATATTCTTTTTTGTTTCATTGTTTGATGTGGTTGTACTAACATTATATTGTGACCGGATTGTGACTATTATTCTCTGGTGAGATACTGTTGTCTTCTAAAACTAATGAAACGCCTCCGAGGTGTAATGGTTAGCGTGCTCGCCTGGACAGCGGAAAATCGGAGTTTGAATCCCAGTCTTGTCAAACCAAATGCTGTAATACTGGTTCTTGCTGTTTTTCCTCTAAACACTTAGCATTTAGCAAGGGGTATTCGACTGTGAGTCAGAATATTGTATTCCAGTGTTCGTTGACTTCAGTGTGTTCTTCTATAGATGTACTATTTAGAATTTGTATTTCTTTGGATTTCAATTTCATGGTTGAATGAACGAAAACTGGTTCCTCACGAAAAATAATGATTTCACAGTATTTTTGTCGCACGATATTTACCTCGAGTTTGTATTAAAATGTTTCCCCACATTATTGTGTCCAGCGCATTACTGTGTCAAGCACAATACTGTGTCCACACTCACTTTTAATATACACTTCTTCAACTTTCCCTTGTCGACATGCTGCGGTCATATCGTGCTGCGCTCAGCATAGCCCTTTATTATTCCAGGTGGAGCATGTAAACTGTGTTTATCACTTGACATTTGTTATGGATGGTCAGAATTTTCAAAAATTTAGTCCTCACTTTGCAAGCACTGAACCAATTTTAACTAAATTTGCAGTTACAGACTTTTAGTGGTTCCTTTTTTAAACTTCATTATTGTAAGCTGGCAATATCTCCAGTCTGAAATTTTTGTTTTTCTATGAAATTTGTATGTTAAAAGTTGACAACAGACTCCTTATAACAGGACATGTATAATTTTAGGGTCATTTGTTTTTCAGATCCATTTATTTTACCACACATGCAAGTGGATAAGGGTGCAATACGATTTGTTTTGAGTGGAGCTAACATTATGTGTCCAGGTCTGACTTCACCTGGTGCCAAGATGACGAATTTAGAAAATGGAAAAGTAGCAGCCATTATGGCAGAAGGAAAAGAAAATGCATTAGCTGTTGGTAAACTAGTAATGTCAACAGAAGAAATGTAAGAAAAAAAATTTTTAGTAAGGCCGAGCAAAGTTGATTTTGTGTTTCTCAGGCACCGCCCGCATCGTCTCCAGACCCGCCGCATGAACCTTTTTATTTGCGCTTTCAAAAAAATAAATAATCAAATGCCGCAGTTAATGGTATATCCATTTACTGTTCTTTCTTCGATTTCCAATTCTGTACTATTTTTATTGTTTTCAGCTTAAAATCATTTCAAAACGAACTTTCTTTCACGTTTTAACCATTTTGTTACCAATCGGCA
>JAOXYI010231388.1:0-10891 GCA_028566495.1 Lithophaga antillarum
CGTCGTCCTGCGTCTGCATACACAATTCGTGTCCGCTCTAGAACTTTTGAACCAAGCAAAGGATTTTGTTGATACTTTGCACAAATGTTAACCACTGTAAGACGATTTGTCATTAACAAGCCTCATGACCACCACCAAGGCCAAGGTCACAGATGGTACTTTAAGTTTTATACTATACGTCTTAACCACAATTCGTGTCCGATCTATAACTTTTGAAGGAAATAAAGGATTTTATTGACATTTTGAGACCATGAGACAATGTGTCATGAACAATTCCCATAGCCATGCCAGATGGTACTTAAAGGTTATCAGGATGTATATGCAATATTTTTTCGACACAATACGTGTCCGTTCTATAACTTTTGAACCAAATGAAGTATTTTCTTGTTACTTTGCACAAATGTTTACCACTATAATATGATGTGTCTTGATCAACCCAAATGGCCGTGCCTCAACAGATCAAAGTCACAGATGGTACTTAAAGGTTTTGCAGATGTGTATGCTGTAAATCTAAGACACAATTCATGTCCATAAGGTCAAGGTCAAAGCAATATTTATATTTCGAATTTTGGCATCACCTGATAAATGCTGATGCTTACTCAAACAGAAAGTAGGGCTATTAGTCCCGCCCTTGGACAGCTCTAGTTGTGTTTCTATAATAACAATTATTTGATATAGTGTGATGAAACAGTATTAATTCTTTTAGTTTTGAAGAAATACTTGGTTGAATTAAGAAATGAAGTTGTACATGATGTATACTGTAAAAACAATTATCTTTTAAACAGCAACGCTAACATGTGACGATAAATGGACATTAAACAGCGGAATGTGTTTCCAGTTTAATAACACAAGGAAAGATTGGTTATCAGCTCGACAGTCATGTCAAAGTCAAGGTGGTGATTTAGCAACTGTAGATAGTAATGACAAACACAGTTTTATTTTGAGTAAGTTTTTTTCAGTTACCTTAGTCGTGTAGTTAGCAAATGTTCAAACTAAACAGAGATTTAAAATATATAACAAAAATTCAAAGAAATAAATGGCAAAGGATACTACTTACTGTATTAAAATAAAATGAAAAATTTTGGACATAGCTACTTTTTTTTAGAGAGATGTTCGATTTTGCTGGTAATGTTCATTACAGTTCTTTAATTCTTGATTTGCAATACAGCATTCGTCCACTTGCAAAGAATACTGATTTACAATGCAACACATGCCAAATGGATGAAAATTGTCGGGAAAAATTATAAATTGCAGACCAATTCGAATATGCGTTATACTTATTGAATACCATTACAGGACAAATTTAACAGCTCGTTACAGTATGTTTTGAACATTCAATGTTTGATGCTGACATGCTGTGAAAGTGTTTGGGTTTCAACTGGATTTACAGAACCATATTAAACAGTGATGCTTTGAACGCATGAAAAATCTCCAGTAGTGAATCATGAATAATCTTCTTTGACCCTTAATCAATCACAGACACATTTAAAGTTATTAGAAATATTACAAGAAGAATGTTACACGACAAAAGATTAAAATAATCTCTCAGACTCCGATAAATCCAATTCAAACAATAGCTGGGTATCAATGGATGATAAAAAAATTAACGCTCGGATAATGCAAGACTACTCTGACTCAAAAGAAAGAGAACAATTATAGATCAGACAATAAATACCGGGCTGGCGATCCGATTCATCGATAGGGAAGCAGTTCCGTACACGAAATCGTATTAGACTTGAATAAATTCGTTAAGATATTAAAATGGACAAACGTTCTATCATAGAAATTGGAACTGACATCAACATTTTTCATCGGAAATCGTACTGACAATTAATAAAGACAACTTCATTAAAACCCCGAAAATGATAACAAGGTTTAAATAGAATACCTCGAATTCCTATTCTGCATGTAGTATTCGCTGGAAATGTTTAATTCTCAAATTCTGTGCATAAGCCACATTATTTGGATGAGACAATGGTAAGTAATGACGCCGTAACTATAGTCCATAGAGACAATCAACTTAAAATTTACAAAGTCGTATTTTCAGTTTTCGATTTCTGGCAAAAAAACCCAAGTCCAGAAAATCCTGACAACTAGAACAGGTCTCTTAACTACATATACCCCCGTATGCAAGGACAGCTAGAAACTAGAATTTAAAAATAAGAATTGCGTTGTCATTAGTTCGAGAATGAGACAGTCTTTCTGTCAGTTTCAAGGTGTAAGTCTTAAAAATTAAAAACAATACATATCAAAATGTGTCTTTAGTTTCTTTGTCTCCCCTTTATTGGGATATATACCTGTACAGTATGTAAGTAATAACTGAAACCTGGCTTATTGAGTAACAGAGCATCTGTTTCAGAGGTATGAAATCAAAGGACCGGTCTGATTTAGTTTCCTTATTTGAAGAAGACCATGAGTTCACTCTACCTACTTCATACGAGTTTAGAAATAAGATATTAAGCTTTGGTTTTATAATTCGTGACAGGAAGATTCATGTCTGGAATTCGAATCTTACACTAAAAAATTGATGGCCTATTGTATATGCACATTTTTATAGCTTGTATTATTTTGTAGACCGTATTGGACATGATGCCTATTGGATCGGTCTAAATGATCGCGGACAAAACAGGAAATACTTTTGGATACAATCTAATACACCTGTAAGTAATTTATATTATTTTCTGTTTATCGATTCTTCTAAATGTCATCATCTACTCAGTAGTCAATTTTCCGTAGCATTAAGTATACTTAATTATTATATGACTGCGCGTTGTGGTTCATTCCAGTTGGCTAGTACATCCAGCTATGCTTCCTGAGATAACATTATATTTACTGCGCACCTCTGCATAACAATCCAAAGGCTTTCTACCAATCAATTAGATATCTTAGTCAATTCATATTCTGATGGTAAAATAAACCAGTAAATGTTTGAAACAATTAAGGTTTTCCTGACAGATTTATTGTAAGCATTAACAAAGTAAGGCAAAAATCAAAGTGCACAGAACTCTTGGACAAAATTTTAAAATTATGAAGTGATATAATAAAATGATTACTTTTGATATCGGTTAATGCATAGATTTATCAACTCCGATATATAAAATTCACCTTGGCTGAGGACTCGGTGAATTTGACATTTCTTGGGCTGATACATTCTTTTATTAATGCCATCAAAAGTCAGTCATTGTGTACTACTGTCTATGGACTTTAAAGTCACTTGAGTAATAAATTACTTCCAAAGAAAGCTTACGTCTGATGTAGGGGTACTCTTTTAGATTTTAGTTTATGAGTGGAGAAATATTTCGTTTGACTTTCCATCGTTTCGCCATAAGCACTGCAAAAAGATAATAATCACCCATGTAAATACATATATATGTATGAATAATTTTAGAATTTCCCTTCACTGGTAGATATATAACGTTTCATAATTATATTACTCCTTCAATTATGATAATGCAAAAAGTAACAAAAATGCTGTGTATGTCTATTACGCAAATGTATGATGTAAATGATGTCATAAATGTAATATTTACTGGTTGATATAATGTAACTCTTCGTTTTAATGGTGATCTTACATCAAATGCTTAAATATTCTTAAAAACTTTCAGAGTACATTCTTTAAATGGTGCCCACACGAACCAAATGATTTTGGACAGGGCGAAAACTGTGTTATGTATAGGTATATAGGTAACAATAATGTTTGCTGGAATGATGCAACCTGTAGAACTTCTATGAAATATGTCTGTCAGAAACCTCCAAGTAAGTTTTTGTTTAACATAAGTTCTTCTGTATATTCGAGCATGTGTTCAATATATTGTTACCATTATTTAGTAATCAACTACTTTTTGTTTTAACAAAGCTTAGAGTAAATACTGAGACACTGCGAACTGTCTTCACCTGCATATTTTGATGGCACGAGGTTTACTGTAGATTACATGATAACAGAACTTTCTTAAATCATGACATGTTATCCAAATTTAAGGACCAGCTAAAGTTGCGCAAAATAAAGCAAAAGATATGTTCTGAATTCCCTTTTAAAGGCTAACAAATCAATGCTTTGGATACAAAACGTGAAGACTGATGAAGAACTAAATATGTTTTCATTGGATCATATTACAGAAGTCGATGAACAGAGAAAAAATAGTTAAAAGGAGAGCGAACATAAAGACAACGGTGATGAAGAAAGTATCTTGTCGTGTTATTGCCAGTTTTAGACTTTAGTAATATTGTCATAATGTTACTGGGCGAAAAATTCAGCTAAACATAAATCAGCTGACACAGATTACATCTAAGGGTTCAAATAATTCTTTTCAAGGTTAGTCCGACGCCATCTTGGATTAGTCCCCAGGTAAAATGTCATAGTCCAGGTTTACTGTGACGTCAAAGTTGCCCAGGACGTTCGTTATGGCAATTTTGATGTCACAGTAAACTTTGTCTATGACGTTTCGCCTGGGGGCAAATACAAGATTAACCTTGAAAAGATTTATTCAGCATAATTATGTTTTTGTACGGAAACCATTAAATTATAGACTTATTATACATATATGTATAATAAGTCTATGAGTAACTGTATCTAATACTGCAATTCTTAAAGTCAAAAGCCTTTTAATGTTTTATTACATGTATGTCCACTGGTGAATGAGTTTTTTCTTCGTCGTCCTGGTTTGGGAGGTAAACGACGTTTCTGAGTTGACAATCAATGCAATACGTTTTACAGATATTGCACACATTTTCAAACCCATATCGTGCAATATTCTCATCATTTCTCTGGTAATTGATAAAATTTCTGGGTGAAACATAAACCATTGTAATCTACATGAAATGCCGATTTTATTGTTATATAAAAAGTTAATATGCGTCAAAATTAAATGAATCATCTATTAATTTAAAGTTTGTTGACAGCGTTAAAAATACCTTATCGGTCATATTTTAAACTGTGCTACGCTTGAAAGGTGGGATATCATTCGAACATACAGTAGCACTTATATATATTGTCTATCCTCAAGATCCGTGTAGATGGTAAAAGCACAATGATAGAGACAAATGTCTGTGTAGAAACTACAAATCTAATATTTAATGTTTAACTTTGTGATACTTCGATTTCAATGATCATTTACTGGAGTCATATTTGAAGCCCAGTAATTAGTCCTTAGGATTTAGTTTGATACTTTGTTATGAAATTACAGTTATCAAATTTCTCAAATTGAATTTAATCAAATATGTTTATTGATTGCTGATTGATTGATTGTATGATTACGCCACTTTCAGAATTTTTCACCTATATCCGTGGCGTACAGTTTTTAATTGGGCAGGAAGCCGAAATACCCATTTAGAACGCCCGATCATCGGCAAGAAAACTGGCAATCCTTGTCAATTGAAGTTGGAGTCGAGCACACCTTGTCCCGAAGCAGGCTCGACCTCACATCCCCAGTGTTGACAAGCTGGTGATCAATAGTAGATATGACTAACTACCTAGACCAATCGACCACCGAGGCCCCATCTAATGTTTATCTCCCTTGTATAATGGTATCCATATTCTGGACATGTTGTATTTCTTGCCCTTGGTACTCTTTGACGTTCCATATATTTGGTTTCCAGCACCACCGATGAGTTTGTTGAAATATACATCTGGTTCACCGCCTCCGTATGGTATTGGTTAGCGTGCTCGCCCGCAGTGCGAAAACTATAAAATTAGCACTTGTTGTCTCTCCGTTAAGCATGCAATATTATGGACTGTTACCTGGGATATCTCGAAAAAGTATCCCATATTGGGAGATCTCAATAAGGTGTCTCATATTGGGAAACC
Source organism: Lithophaga antillarum (assembly GCA_028566495.1). Lineage (NCBI taxonomy): Eukaryota > Metazoa > Mollusca > Bivalvia > Mytilida > Mytilidae > Lithophaga > Lithophaga antillarum. Next base: position 5,804 of record JAOXYI010231388.1, read on the forward strand.
TCAATAAAGTTTCCCATATTGGAATGGTATGTCTACTGTGGGCTGTTGCTTCAGTGAGCTAGCACTAAACAAATCCAGCTCAGTGTATTGGTCTAGTAAAAGCAGACACTAAAAACAAATCTACACGAAAGCTATGGATAATTCTATTGATTTTTCTTATATGCATTTTAACCATACAAGTTTCCGACGACCAACTGTATCTGCTGAACATTGAATACTGAATGTTGACAATGGGTTGTATGAACAGTTGCACTTCGGAAAAAAGTTACGTGATCATCCTAGACACTTCCTGTCACACTGAAAATCTCAACTAATAAAAAAAAAAATATAAAGGAAAACAAACAAAATTACGCACACAATGAAAAAAAAAGGTAGTGGTATTGTCAGGTCCGACAAAAATGCCGGCTTATTCAGCTCCAGAATAGGCACCTGTCACGATGTCAGTATGATAAAGCTGGTATGGAGGTAAGTTACTTTTTTTTCGAGGAAATTAATTGTTCCAAATGACACAAGAAACATCTACAGTTATCTGAGTAACGGGAATTTCATAGAGAATAACCCCAGTTTGCGACTGCGACAATAAAATGTTTGAAACGTTTACATCGGTTTTGGTTTCATGTAACATTGGTTGAAAGTGGTATTCAGAAAATTTCTGTTGTTCAAGACGAACCGGGTGTGACATACAACTCCATATCCAGGGAATGCCGGATGTAGCTACGTTCACTACTGGGCAACCAGTCATTATTTTTTGTCTTCTGTTATCCCCAGATACAAATATTCATCAGCTGTCCATCTCGAAAAACTAGTCAAGGTATGAATTCTGTCTTTTTTTTTATGTTCAGTTCACGTACATGTAAAAGAAAATGTTATTTATTGAAAAGTGGAACTCAACTACTCAGTTACAACATTTTCTTCCTCTTTTTCACTAATAATCCCTAAAAGACTTGCATATGAGGACAAATAAGGCTTTCTTTCTAGTGATGTATCAGATCCGGAACAACTAATTCGACAAATAGAATTATGAGGGCTCTAAAGACTTTTTCGTTCAAGGTGTTTTAACCTTTTCATCCTACGTTTTTTTTCATTCAGACAGGTCGTTAGTCAACGTGTTTCGTGCTCAATCTGATTTGATTGCGGTTCACACCATTTTTTGTTTTCCGCTCGTTCGTGCTTAACATTTTTATTCTCCATTCTTTCGGTCTAAGTACCCTATGTAGAACCCTCAATTATCATTCGGTATATTCAGCATTTTCACAATGCCAACTCAGTACGTATTTTTATACTCGAACAATAACTTATCCATTCTTTTAGACAGTCCTTCAACTTAAGAAAGGCGTATTCAAGATAACAATTAATGTTACTATCGACATTATTATATTAACATACTTTAACATATTTCACCAGAGGCGGATCCAGGTGGGAGCCCAGGCCCCTCTTTATTTTTGGCAAATACAGACATTTTTGCCTTTTTTACGTTAAAAAAATTGTGTCTACGGCCCCTTATTTTCGGTAAGTTTTTTGTAGTTTGTTGTTGTTGTTATTTATTGCCTTTTAAACAAATTGTGTGCTCCACCTTCCTCAGCGGAAATCCTGGATGCGTGACTATTCATGATTATAAAAATACATTTTCACCCTTCGTTTTCCTAAATAATTTTGAACGTGTAATTTAGAAATATTCTTCATTCTAAAATAAGTGCGTTTCAAACTACTGAAATGTAATACGGTCATTAGATGATAACGTCGTTTCACAATATATCACCGGTGCCACATGTCGGCAGGACATGCTTACCCTTCCTGAGCACCTGATGCCACTCCCGGTTTTTATGAGAGTTCGTATTGTACTAGCATTAGTTTTCAGTGTTCTTCTGTGTTTTGCTATCACGTTTGTGTTTGTGTTTGATCCTTTGTTGATAACGGTCTTGACTGTTCCTATGAGTATTTTCTCATTCTATTTCAAAAATATTCAACCACCAATTTTTTTCCTGAGAATTCAAAATTCTTGATTTTTCAAACCTGACCCTGTAACAGTTTTTTCGTTATATTATACAGTAGCAATTATTTCACTATGAACAAAGATGAAAACTACAATTTATGAAAAGTTTATATAATTTCTGTAAATAAATCTGCATGTTAGTGATTAATATCATGTTAAGTGTTCTGACCTATTAGCTATTAGTTTCCCCTATATTATAAACAACGAAAACGTTATGAGGTCCAAACTTCCATCAGTGTTACTAAATAAATAGCTACCCATGTAGAAAATCTAAATAATTAGAGAATAGGGAAAGAAGTACAATGCAGCTACTAAAGAATGGGGAAAACCAAACTAAATCTCAGCTGATAGAAACCGCCATTTTTTCTAAATATAAGGACTCAGGCCTGTGTGTGTCTTCACATGTAGTGTTCATATAAACTCCAAGCTCAATGAAACATATAACTGAGTGGCAAAACACCATCTATATAACAAAAAATTACAGTACCGACTCAGTGTCTTGTGTTAGGAACCACTGGATAAATTCCTTTTAATACAAGTACATAAAAATAAATCTTGTACAGTTTGTGCCCACTTATGTAAACTGTCTGTTGACTAACTTCCGCAACGAATTCAACAAATAAGTAACCGATAAGAAATTCCAGAGTTCCCTCGCCTGATAGTATACCAACACTAAACTTCTCTTTTCTTTCATAGTTATATATAGTACGCTTCATCTTTTATTGGGTGGGGTTGTTGTATTTTGGACGCTTGCTCAGCAAGATTCTTTAATTTATCATGCGTGAAGCATGTGGAATATATTTTACATTTTCCAAGAAATGAAATAAATTTGAAAATATTTATCAGAGCGACATATCAAACTGGGTATAGTGACCAAGTGGTTGAGACTAATAATCAAACACCGCTGTCGTAGGTTCAAGGCCCATTCACTTCATGCGTTTATGTTTCCAGACACCTACCCAAGGTTAGGACTTTCACAGGTCATCTGAATAGTACTCTGGGTTTTCCTGCCCCATTCTGGTAGTCGCAATATAGCTGAAAGAAAAATGATGAAAAGATAAACTCAAAAATTTGCCCACCCATATCAAAGCAACACAGAAGTAAGATGACGTGTTTAAAATCTATAATGCGACCAGTGAAAATAAGTAGCGAGAATAAGCCTGTTCCTTCTGATTCTTATTGCTTTACCGGTGCTTTTATACAATAAACGTAAATATCTATTAAAAAAAAAAAGAAAAAAAAAAAAGAAAAAAAGACAAATTCTTGACCTATATATTGCGTATATGTTTAGTTTTCGGTCTTTCGGCCTGTACATTTTATATTTCGGCTGACCATTTTACTCTGCAGTACTGAACAGTCTGACATACCAATTCTACTTTCTATGTTGTTTGTTTCTACCAAAACGCTATATTTTATTAAGGCAATTTATCATTGTGATTTAAATAAGGATGGTGTCCTAAGTAAACACTAAATCAATAGAAAAAAATTGAAAAATTAATGAATTTCAAACAGCCTACAGTTGTACATAAAGTTAACAACAAATATATCACCATAGCAACAGCATAAACCATTTCTATACAAACGGTTGAATAAAAATCCTGAAACTACACACAAAACGAATTTACTGTTTAACAAAAAACAAACTGACTGAAGTAAAAGGCTAAAATATGAAAAAATCATTTAATACTCTGTGAAACTCTAAAAGACAGGTCTTTGCTGTCTCGCACATGCTAAACTTTACGTTTGGTAACATGATATGATCCAATATTTTTGACAAAGTTAACAGTTAGTATACTTACCTTACCGGAAATCTTCATTACTGGGTCTTACGTACTTAAAAAAAAACACATCGGAAATACAATCTTCTGTCTTCAGATATAGTAATAACGTGAAAATAAAAAAGTCATCTTTTCTAAAACAACAAACCAAAAAACAAAAAACAACTTACTTATGTTATTATCTCCACAATTCCACAGTTAGGAAAGAATGAGAACGCAGTGTATCTATGTTTTGTTAGTAAGTGAAGAATATCAATCCAATGTTTAAAGAAAGACTACGAATGAACATAAGAAAAATCCTCTCTAGCGCAAGACAAAAACACACAAGTGGCGGATCCAGGAATTTTGTTAAAAGGGGTGGGGAGAGGCTATTTTTTTACGAGCCCACTCCCCCACCAACCCCCCAAAAATAACAATAAATTGCCAAAACGACCATAAGGGCAACCCACACAAAATTTTTTTTAACATGAAAAAAGTACAAAACAGCCAAAATAAGGGGGCCGGACCCCTGTTCCTTTTATCCACAACTTCTTCCATCATTAAATAAATGTCATCAAAGTTTTCAGATGCCACACTTGCAGGTCCTGATTTTTCTGGAAAATGAACTTTGACCTTTCAGAGATATTTTTTTGTCGGCAATATTCTCACATGGAAAGGAACTCGTTTACTTGTGAATATTATCTATCCCTTCAGACTTATTGTTTTAAAAATCTGTAGTTTTGAGATAAACTACGAGTGACGTATTTACTTTCAAACTAAAACATTTCAAAGGGTTTTTGTTGAAATTAATCAAGAAAGTTGTAATAGTGGTTCAGTGATGATTTATTGTAGATATACGCAAATACACATTTAGTTATTATAACTTTATAAATATATACGTAATTAAACACAGCAATATGTACACAGATGATACAGAAAGAAAAATGAAAGCAGGACTGAACGACAAAATATGTCAAAACGTATAGATTTTTTTTTAAATTGACTGCAAACATTTTCAGCCTGTAAAAAATATTCATCAAAGATTCTCTAATTCATTCATCCCTATTAATTTTTGATTAACTTGAGCCGTGACATATAGTTCAGCTGTAGGTAAAGGTGAATGTCAACCAACTTATTAGCTAGGCCTGATGTTAAGCGAAATTCCAACTACTACTAATTCTAACTAACAGCTCAACATAAATACTTGTGGGTTCAACCTTAATTGTTTACGTCCATTTTAACAAAATGGTTCAAATATCAAGACACAAATTATATTTTAAATGGTGTTGGAATAGATTATTAGGTCATATTATTCCATATCCGGTGAATGGGAACTAA
>JAOXYI010231498.1:0-10890 GCA_028566495.1 Lithophaga antillarum
TTCTTACAGAACTTCAAATGAATTTACAAGAATAATCATCAGTATCTGTAGCTGTGCATTCAAGTTAGTATCTATCGACTCTTATTCGTGTTTCGGTTTTTGGAAAATGGCTGCCATTGCCTTGGAAACAGGTTTTGTCCAGTCAGCATATACATCAGTTTTCTCAGCAACTAAGTCCGGTTGTCATAATTCCTTGTCACCTAAGTAACACATTCATTTCTTACCCGATTTTCTTGAAATTTAATGGTAGCTTACTGGTACCGACTCGGATCGAGTTCAAATTACAGTCGGTCTCAAAAAGTAAAAAGAAATACATCTTTATACAATCCAGCAGAGATCGTGGAGTATGTGAGCTGTGCTATCCGATTTCTGTATTTATATATTTCAAGGAAAAGCGTAGAGCACCCCATCATGCATTCTTGCTTTCTACATGTAGTAAATAAAACGCGTGTTTTCCATGCGACGTCGTCTTCTCTCGAGTATATTTATACAGTCTGACGCTTTATGCTGTTAGACGTAGCTAATAAGCAGGTTCGCCCAGATTGAAATCTTCAACGTTGTACAGTGAAGATACCGGCTGGCAGAGATTATATGTATTCCTCCAGAACTGTTCATTAGCAGGCTAGAAATTGACAGATAGATAATGGCCTCATATGGACCTCCCCCAAGTTGAGTGTACCAGATCATGACAGCGAAAGTTACCCTAAAACAAGGCAAGGTAAAACCTAAGTTTGTTTATAAATGTTTTATGTATTTTCGAACAACTAAACGACCGAAATATGGTCTAGCTGTGAATTTGTTGAAAATAGTCGACTTATTATTCTATTATATTTAAGCATGGAAAATACAGAGCACAAAGTACCAGCTTTTGCATTTACATTAGAGATATTTGTAGGGATATATAAATGTACAAGCTTGTGCTGTCCGTTTTTCAGCCGAAAACTATTTAAAAAATAGGCTAGAAATGGAAAAAAAATCACAAAAAATATTTAAAAAATTAGGTTATAAATAATGTAACATGACGGCTGTGAAGGATAAAAAATCACAGCCCAGATATAAAAAGAGAACAACACCATGAATACGAAAATTACACACAAAAACAAAACTAAAGATAGGACACACAAACTCCTACACAAAACCGGGACTTCATTCCTGCGTTCCATTTCCTGTGATTAACGTAAATCTGACAATAAAATGTTCTTTTTTTTTCAATGGACATTTTCAGAGCTGCAAAGCATTAAGGGGAAGTCACTGTCCTGAACATTTCTGATTGGTCAAGACGTCTTTTGCAAGGACGCTGAGCTTGCGCAACGTCATTTACGAGGACAGAAGTACAATTTCTGAAAAGATCCATTCACAGAATTCGGTGGCCAAATTAGACCTTTATAGCTCCTAGACTTTTTACAATTATATAAAAACAATGAATGGCGAGGGTTTTAAAATGTTCTGCTTGTTTTAATGGTTTGAGTTCGAGTATTTACAAATATTTCGATTTGGTTTTGCTTTTCACCTTCCTTTTCAGCCTTACATAACTGAAGAGATATATTATCAAAATGCACGTCACTGCACGAAAAGATCAATTTAATTTCAAATAAAACATTAATTCAATGCATTTTAAATTTCAAAAAAAAAAAAATTACTTTGTTAATCAACTGTACATTTATAATGGTTTTACTTGTATTTATTTGGACCTGTAAATTTTAATTTATACGTCTAATTCATTCCAGAGTTAAATTTGAAGTTTTATTTTCTTTAAACCTAAATTAAGAGGTGCATCAGATTAACTTTGGTATCTTGTGATGAAATGTTAAACTATAAATTCAAAGGTTAATGAAAAGTGCTAAATTGTTGTAAATTTGAAATAAAATCTATGGTATATTTTAAAATTTACATAGAAATAAATTGCATTAAAAGTATTATTTCGTACAGTCTGTCGTAAATCGAAGTTAGTAGTTATCTTAAACTAAAAATATTTGGGCGGTAACAAGGTTTTTGGGCCTCTAGATATCAAACGTTAAATCAGTTTCAACATCGAACTACTGAATGTCCAAGTGTTTTTATTTCCGTCTGGTTGTACTGGTATGACATTTTGAAAGACCTTTTTCACCCGAGGATCTTGTGTTTAATAGTGTCGTGATGTTTTTTTAATCATTCGTAATTTTCTGATATGAATCTTATTACTGTTTAATATAGAAAAATGTAAATATATAATGTGTGAGGTCTTACACTTTGGTATAAAATCATATTAAGATAGAGCAAACAAACTCGCACATTGTGGAAACAGAATTCAAGATTGCATCCACCTACACATGAATATTATAAACAGGTCACTACGTTGGAAGAATAAAGACTAATAATTAGGCTGGTAAAGTTTCTGTATCCCCCACCCCAGATTTTTCTACATTCTGTATCTAGATGCCACTTCCCTCCAGAGTTTTCAATCTATTGTTCTTATAGTGCACTTCGCATTTGGCCATTTCTACAAACATTCCACATCTGTACGTTGCCTCTGCCTTTTGCTATATATGGCATTCTACACGCAGATATTATTTCACTATATTTTTCATATTGGTAGCTCGTGTCAACAACCTTCCAGTGGAGTTTACAAGACCTCCGTAAAACGGTAGCGTATGTATCGGCGAAGCTGATGTTTTATTGTTTTTCTAAAACGTGGATTATTGAGGTCATGGACTGATATAATTCCCGGTAGGTTCCCTTTCATTTTTACGCAAAATAAAAAGAAAAAGAAAAAAAAATATCTAAGATATAATCATATTTGTCTTAATTTGCCTCAAGTAACGAAATAAAAGAATAATGAAATTGTTTGTATTTCCTTTTATATATCAGAATTAGCTCACCTATTTTCTATCAACTGAACTGTTAGACTATTAAGCAGGCATAAATGAAGACATAATTATCACACACACACACAATGCAAAAACATTTTTGTTTTGAAAGATATTCAGTAAGGAAAGTATTATAAATGGTCATTTCGTGCAATCTAAATGCGTAAAAATCGTCATGAATGAAAAAACATTTTGAAGAAGTCAAGAAATATAGATACACAGTCAAAAACGAACTGAGCGTTCAGGTAACTTATTAAATCGAATTTGAATTTCAATTATATTACTAGATTTTTTAAAAATTGATTCAAGGTTAGCGTTAACTGTCAATTCAAAGGTTACAGTAGTTCAGCTTGAAGATTCACAGTGAATCGCGTGATCCAACACATATAACAAGCAAGAACCAAAATTACTGCTATCAAACTTGAACTATAGAAATAAATTCTACTGTAACAAAGCTGACCCCTATCACTTTAGAATTGATCATCCAGCATACATTTTGCCAAGATAAACAAATTGTTTACCTTTAATTTTACACTTCCAAGGAATTTTTGATAGGAATGTTATTTCCGATCATTTCCGGCCTTTTGGAAGCATGATTATCTTGCAGGTGTGCTGTCTCATTTTTAGATTTCTTAAATGTGCACTGATATGGATGATGAATGTACAATGACAGTCTGCATTTGTAAAAGTAATTAGTTGTTATGGAATAAATGAAAAGTAGATTTATTGTTGACTTCATCTTCAATTTAGGTTGTATCGTGTTAATAATTTGCTCAAATTCACGGCTTTTGTTCTGTTGTATTTTTTTTTCAGTCATGGTGTTTTACGGTGTTACAGTTGTATCTGTCCAAAGTCCTGAGGCGAAAGCACAGGCCGAACCCTGTAATCCATAAACTGCTGATATTTTCGATTGTCCAGAATAGATTGCTCCATACAGGAAATCATCATTTTAACAGAATAAATTATTTTTGACCGAATCCTCCGATTGAAATATTCTGAACACTCACACATTAATAAGAAGCATAAAACGTTTGGGAGCATCAAAACCAAAACGGACCTAAACAGAACAGCCAAAACTGTCTAAAGCCAACTTTGCCTGAGGGAGTTGTAACCTTAGAAATATGTTTTGGTACAGTTTTATGTCAGAGCTTTATTTTATTCAAATGAAACTTCATATTCATCTACATGTAGATGATGCTCACAACTTCCAGCTAATTTTGATGACCTTGACATTCTCTTTATATAAAAGCTGGAGAAGGCGAACGTTGTAATCGGTGTTCACCAATACTTCAGAATAGTGATAAAAAAACTTCTCTCTCTCTCTCTCTCTCTCTCTCTCTCTCTGTGTGTGTGTGTGTGTGTGTGTGTGTGTGTTTACGTCATAAAGGAATTTCTATTTGACGTTATTAATGACTGTCAGAATTTTTCGATCTGACCATAGTTTTTCATCTGACTTCTATTTTCTTTCACTCTGTTGTCTTTTCTGTTTTCTTTTGCATCCGAGTTTTGAAAAAAGCTAAATTAGAAATTTCTGTTAATAAATCTCTGTCTAAATTTATTATGATATTTTATAAAACATTTATATACTAGTATCTGCATTTTGAAACTGAATCCGAGTATTCGCAAAACCCCCCGAATACAGTAGGTTTCTTGAATGTACCTGCAGACTTACCGATTAACCAAGTTTAAAACTAGGTGAACTGTTCCTGACAACTCATTTACTAAAATCTTAAACATGGTTAATCGAGCACAAAATGTAATGTAAAACAATTTTTACAGAAGATCCTGTGTATTTAAAAATTGTCACGTAAATGCTTAACATACAAAAAATGTAATCTTTTATCTGATCGGAAAAGTATCTCTTCAAAATATCCAAATGTTGACAAAATTCGCATGTATGTGTATTATTTCATATTAGAACATGGGTCATATATATAATATTGTAAGCTGCTCCATGGCTAGCGTTTTGGAAGAAAAACATCAGGGAAAAAACTGATAATATTCAATTTATATTGAAACAATCGTCTATCAGGAAATTCTTGATGTACATGAAAATCAGTTTGTTTGTTCCATTTCAGTGGTGATATTCTCTTTCGAGTATTTGATGCTTATATGTTATTATCTCCACTTTATCAATATATCTGAATTCCTAAACATTTCTTACTGTACTTAATAACATTAAGCGGAAACGTTGTTCAGTATAAACAATTTTCAGTTCACCTAAGATAAGAAACTACTCAGCATCGTTATTTAATTTTTTGATGCTTGAAAAATGTCTTCTCTGCAAATACTTTATTCGTGGCGACCTTTGTCAAGAATTTTCCTTGAATTGAGATTGAACGAGAAGATTACCGAAGTTTATAAATCATACATTCAGGTGATCAGACAAGACCATTCTATTCAAGTTAACTATGAGCATTATACGGACCATAATGTGTTCTAATTTGTAGAAATGTCAACATCTTCTAATCTATAGGTAGTCTTTAAAGGAGGAAGATACTGATACGGGTCTTTTTTGTTCTCAGAATAAAGAAGGTGTGATCATGCAATAATGCAGAGCAGAATAGGCTTAAGATTTACTTTCAACAAATCTTAGTAATATGCTTTGTAAAGTATTTTGATATTCATGAAAATCCATATTTGATTTTAAACATATTTTATTCATAAGAAATGATAAATAGGATTGGGCAGCAGGTAGAGTCTATACAAGCCCTCTCCTTGGTGCATGCACTAGGTATAAATAAAGGGTGAATAAAAATATAAGCATCATATATTAATAACTAATTTCGAATTAATAAAATAATAAGCTTATTGAAAGAAAGTAAGTATACCGTTAAACATAACAACAAAAGTATACCTAGTCATGTTGTCTAAGCACCAAAAATACTTTGAATAAATTATTTGAAAAAATTAAATATTGTAAAATAAGAATAATATGCCTAACTAACATATTTATTAGATAGAAGCAAAGTATGAAAAATATATGTTGGGTTCCAGATGATTTGAAAAAAGGAAGACAGTTATTTCATTATGAATTATAGAAAGCGGTAAGTTTCGCTTAGGTTTCAAAAAAAAATTGAATCCAATTAATAAGAAAATGATCTGTTTCTATATAATAGTAAATCATTATTTGCTGTTGAGCGGAGAGAATTAAATAAAGTCAATGCAGCATTATTATATTCAGAGAAATCCATAAATGTTTGTTATCTCAAACAAGCAAAAAATTACAATTTGAACAAGCAGTATCCTTCGATACAAAACACAAAAAAAATATCAAATAGATGGACATTCAGATTACTTGCTTCATTCCTAAGTTGACAATATTGAATATTGTGTTTCCGTATCCCAAAACTAAAGATTGATTGTTTGATTGTTGTTTAACGTCCAGCAAGCAACATTTTATCTATATTTAGGACGAGAACAAGTTAATCAATACTAATAATCAAACGGGGAATGTGACAGGCCATTGGGCGGAATATTTTGACTGCCACCGGAAAAGGAGGATGCAGTGGGTAGGGGTAGGAAATTTAGCCTTGGAACTGGCCACTTACGAACCACTCACAAAGAGCTTTGTTACAAGGGTTATTTAACGTGACGAGAGCATGGCATTCTCCCAACACGGGACCTCGGATTTTACGACGTTGGTTGTGTATTTATCATCCCGCCCAACCGGCGGACATTCCGTTTAGGAGGAATCTTACCCCGCATGGTGGAGAACATGGGTCCTATTTCTATACAACGGAAACCCTCGTGGACCATAACTAAATAAAGGAGAGCCTTCAGTAGTATAATAGCATATATACATGTTTATGAAATACTTCACAAAACCAGTGTATCGATGGTTTGCCTTTTTTTAGTTTCATGCTAATCTCCAAAGCATGATGTGAAAGAGATTTTTTTGGTCTTACATCTGCCAAAAGTTGAAACGGAAAGGCGTATCAACTCAACGAATGATTATGATGGCCTTATAATGCTGTCGGAATTATTATACTTATATCAATAATTTGCATCTGACGTCTCAGTAATTCTGGCAAAGGCATAGCAAACAGTCTAGATATTACTTCATTCTTTTTTTTCCACTATTAGTTTTAAAACGTAATAGCAAAAGATTACAAATAGTAAGCATTATATGTCCACAGGAGTATCAGATATCAGATGTTGTGTTTAAAGATTTCAAACAGGATAATTGGTTTCAGAGGGGAGGGTATCAAAATCTGAACAGGAGGCAAGAGAAAAAACAATTTATGCTTCATTCAGATATTATTACACCAAATTAGTTTCACATACGAAATTGACTTAAAGATATGCAGTCAAGTGTATATAGGTTAAGCGCAAGCAAGAGATCAATGACCATGATGACATTGAATACAATTTCGCTAATTCAACCATATCCATCTGACATATGCCGACCAGGTACATAAAATCTTAATTTCAATCAAGTAAACAATCTTATACCATTAAAGACTGATATATATATATTATAGTATTATAATACAAATGGAAAAGATTCGATCGTGTCAGTGCGTTCTGAATGCGGAAAATCTTGAATGAAAAACTTAATGAGTACAATATTTAGAATGCAGACTATTGCTTCCAACTGAGTACTACATGAGGTTTTGACCTGAACACCAAATTTTGGTCATTATATTTGAATAACATATCATGCCAGTATTACTTCTAGTATCTACCAGTGGTAAATCGGTCAAACGTTTCAAGTCCTTACCAAGGAATAATTTCCTATTAGAAATAAGAATCATTATTAACAACAATAGCTCTCTTCTGGGATAATTTTGTGTCTCTGTTGAGCAACCGAATTTTAATATCAACGTTGTATGTACAATATACTGGTATTTCACTATTGCCTTCTCATCCAATGCCACAAAAGGCAACCAAGTTTTTTCCCCTCAGAAAGTATTTTTAAGAATTATCAATACCGGAGTAGATCTGTACTGGAAGATATTAGAATTCTAGTATAAGTTACTGAAATTACTGGATCTTTTGGTAAATAAAGATGTTCAAGTACTACAAAATAGTGGAAAGTTTGTCAGTATTTTAAACATATACTCAATATAATGGCACTGCATTGCCATAAACTTCTTGAAGCGTCTGCTAAATATTAGGTTTCCATTGTTGTAGCCGGGTCACAATACAATCCAGGACACCTTGTATATATTTTAAATTTCAACATTCCTACAGTAATCAGACAAAATGTATTCTCGTTCCAAACACTGTCTTGCGACTGATTGTATGTGCATCGGGTTTAGATATTTGCAACTACACGTCAAAGCATTTTACCATACTCCGAACGATGGGAACTAAGATGGATAAGTTCCATCCGTCCATAACACTATGTGAATATACATTTTTTTTGCGCTGTAGTTCTCGTTTCAAAACAAAATCTGATATTCTTATACATTTCATGAATCGTTCCCGTAGAATCATATTTATAGTCACGTCTGAATACATTTTAATATCATAGTTTCGTGTTTTCCTCAATAAAGGATAGATTTTCATTCGCATCAGTGACAGCGGAACTAGAGATCTTTATGAAATACATAGCATCTACTATATCAAACAGCATGTTTTCCTTCGGAAAATTATCAAAGAAGCTGGCCGCTGATAGAGTTTCTGTAACTTTCGTCGAACACTTAACGATATACACTTTAATATCCACAACTTTGTACTCTTTTATAATTTGAGCTAGAATGTTTATTCCAGACAGATCAATATGACTTATCATTTGAAAGTCGAGAATCACATGTTCCAATTTATCTGAAGTGTCTCTACTTCGTATAACCTCATTTTCAGTTTGAATTGTGCCATTGCTTGCAGTTTTGACTAACATTTCTTTTCCTCTAATTTTTTGCATCTTAATAGGATTTGTAACCTGTTTATATAATTGCTTTTTGAAAATTTCTGCGTTAGCAAAATGGAGCGGTGCTTGAAACTGAAATATCTTAACGGAATCTATTTCAAAAACATGAACCCTGTCTTTCGAGTCGATGAAAATATCTTCTTTGTCGGAGTAACCAATAGCAAGTCCAGACGCTAACTGATTCTGAATTATTATTGAAATGATAGAAAACCCAATACCAGCAAGTAGTCCATAATCTAAATCAACAAATACTGATACTGAGCAAGAAATTATCCAAGTGATAAAATCAAATTTGTTGATTTTCCATAATCGGGGTAAATCTCCGAATTGTAATAACAAATTTTTCATGGCAACAATAATCATTCCTGCCAGAATTGATACCGGAAGCGATTGAAAAAGGGTTCCAATCCATAATATTATTAGTAAGATAATGATTCCCGTTGGTATGGCATTTAATGTTGTCTTGGCGCCCAAATTACTAAGAATCATCGTTCTAGGTGGAGCTGTTGCCTGTGGGAAGCAGGAAAAGAAAGAAGACCCGATATTGCTAATACCATAAGCTATCAATTCCTGATTGTCATCAATAGTTATTCCATGCTGCTTGGCAGTTAATTTGGCAAGTGATATAGTCATTGCTAGCGACAATATTGCAATTACAACGCAGTCCATTATCATTCGAGAGGCGCTATCGAAAGATGGAAGGGAAGGAATGGGAAATCCAGAAGGGATATCGCCAACAATTTTCACTTCGAAATTTTCTTCAAATTTTCCAAAATAGGATACGACAGTACCAATAACTACAACAATGAAATCTATTGGAATGGGTATTTTCATGCGGTCTTTGTATTTTTCATTGATGAGAACTTTTACAATGAGAAGAATAATTACTGTCACTATCGCAATAATGAATTCAGACCACACAATTGCTTTTATATTTGTGAATAGCTCAATATACATTTTCACTAGCCTTCCGGCGCCAGACTGGGAAGAAACAGATATCCCAAGCATTTTGGACACTTGGCTAGATGCGATATGAATGGCTGCTGCTGTTGTAAAGCCTCCTATAAAGCTTACAGACATATATCGTGTTAGAAATCCAAGACGAAGAATGCCAAGCCCAGCTAAAATCAACCCAGTTAGTAAAGAAGCTGTCATAGCGGCTCCGACCTTGACCTGTAAAAGGTCATTTTTCTGATCTACAGAAGAAACTGTTGTTATGTCTGAAGCATTCACAGATAATTCGCTTGAACCATTTGGACGGGTAAACTGCATGTGCGTGCTATTGTGGAAACCACCCGACATGAAGAGGTCTGCCTCGCGTTGAACTATTGTCTGTGTCAAAATGGCCATGACAGCATTGGATCCGAAGGAAACGTAGGGAGATGTTCCGAACAGTAGGTAAAGCATGACCGGGAAGAATGTACTGTATAATCCATGCACTGGCTCCAATCCAGCTAAGATTCCAAAGCCTAATCCTTGTGGTAAATGCAAGAAAGTTGCTGTCAAACCACCTAGAAAGTCTCCTATAATATATTCCCGTTTGTATTTTCCTATGAATTTTATGACCGGTGCAAATGTTGTCAGAATTTTCCATGCACGTTTCTTGGAACACAAACAGCGATTCTTTAATTTATCCACGTGTGACTGCTTTGGAACTTCAATACGACGATACACGTCATCGAGTTTCTCCGATGAATACCATCTTCTTTTAATTGACAATACATTTTGAATATCTGGTTTCTCTACCATCTTCCCTAAAATAATAAAAAAGAAGTTCATATAAAAGGTCTAAATATAATACTTTTTTGTATTATTATTATTGCTTTTAATATCTTATTATGGCAAGAGGAACAATACCAACGTGTTGTAAGATATAAACAAAACATTTAATGTACTCAAATATACTATCACAAGATACCAAAATTATTTCAGTGCTGCTTATGCATATTTCAACAATGTTTCACCATTTGTGCTCGAAGGCAAACGTTTGAAAAACACCAAGGAATACCAAACGTTTAAGAGCAAGAAACCCGAAAATCCAAAAGTACAGCCAAAACCGTATAAGGATGTCCCCAGCTGGCACCGTTTTGTAGAAAAGACGTCCGTGTAACGTTGATATGGGAAGTTGAATCGACGTTGGTAAAAAGACATTGGATCAACGTCGATAAC
>JAOXYI010231608.1:0-10890 GCA_028566495.1 Lithophaga antillarum
GAACATTTGTTCCTCCAGGAACAAATATTATGTTAATATTCATTATAAAGTTTCAAAGGAAAAATGTTATGAGGAAGTAGTTAATTGGCTAAGGGGGAAAGAGGTAAATTCTCAGTTTTCGTAAAGTCTCTGATTTTATCCATGAGAGTTAGCAATCGTAAGAAGATACATGTTTGCAATTTTGAAATACTTTAAAGAAACGTAATTTCATTACGATTTATCAGTGATATTTTTTATAATGTTACATTATTTCATAACAAGTAGAAAGCGAGATTTAACTGTAGTTTTGACCATAGGAAGGTGTTTTACCAAGCTGATGATACTTTCATACTGAGAATTCACATTTTCTGGGAGTTGAAACGATATTTACATAACAATCCGCAATAGTGAATCCTACTGTCATATTTAAGTATTTTATGATCAATATGGTGTATAAAAAGGAATTGTTTTATTCAATTATGTAAGTTATAGGAGGGATGACAGGAATAAAACGGGTTTTACTATGTTCAAAGCAATAAACTGAACTGGATTGACAGAACAACGAGCAAAATATTCTCTACTAAAATATTATCAATAGAAGGCATGACAAACTATTGCCTTATCAGGGCGTAAAACGACAATTACTGGGCCATTCTGTTTGATATATAATATCAGCAGACTTTACAATGAACAGATAACCGCTACTACTGTCTCCAAAATGTCTATCTTCAACCGCATTTCTTAGACATCAATGGCTTTTGAACAAAATTTTAGGTGAATACTTCATTAAAACTGAAATATGACAATTTCTTTTACTTTTGATTGAATTACAGACCAGCACAAAATTACATTCTGACATCTATACTTACATCGATAGATGTAAGAAATTTTCATTTTGTTTCGGTTTCTAATACAAATTTTTACAGAATGAACTTTTGAATTAATCAGGCAAATAAAATAATAAGCTCCATAAAGAATCTCAGGACCATGTTTTTCCTTTCTTTCTTTCTTCTTTAAACATGTAAACAGATTAAGAAAATATTCTAAAATTATCAATAAAATGTACCATTACAAATTTACTTCATATGTACTACATATTAAATGGATAATTGTCTTCATCCTGCCTTTTAGTTCCTTAATATTGTTACAATTGGCCACCATTTCCTAGCCAGAACGAAACAGTACAACGTAGTGCGAAATATTGATGTGACAAAATACATTTTTAAGTCCACTAAAATTCGCTGTAACTGATATTTACTTTATATCTTATGCCATATTTTGTGTATGCATTTTCTGTGCAAACTTTCTCATTAAAATGTTGTAAGTGGCAAGAAAGGTTTGATGATACCGAAGGGGCAATCAGAAACCAAAATCGAAGAAGGACAGACAACACCATGGCCAAAAGAAAAGAGACAAAAAGACAAACAGTGAATCACAAAACATGACACAGAAAACTAAAGATTGAGCACCGGGGGTGAACTCAGGTGCTCCGGAAGAGTAAGCAGTAGCTGCTCCACTGTGGCACAAGGAACAGATTGGTAAACCACCATTACATATATTTACCTTAAACCGTCCGATATCTCCATTCAGTACTTTTTCGTGCTCCCATTTAGGTGTTATACACTGTGCTATTCTCTGAAAAAAATGGTTCGTATTCCCCAATAAAAATTTTATACGGTAGTTTCTTTGGTAGGAAGATGATATGATTTCACTTTGAAGGCTCCTTATGTATATAATGTAGCTTCACGATTTACAAAACATAATTTAAAAATCAATTCTAATGAATTTATGTATTAGATCGAAGTAGAATTCGCTCGCAGATGTATCAGTTAATGGTTATGATTATACTATTTCGGCATTTTGGATTTCTTGCCCTTCAATATTTGGTACAATTTGGATTACGCAATTATTTGACATAGATCACTAATGATGACATAAACTTTTGGCTTGATAAATTAATTTTTGTATCTTCTGAAAATGTATATCTGTAATTTAGTCTATAATGTACTTACGATTCGAAAACTTCCAGAACTTTTATATATCTTGTAAATAGCGAACAGTGGTACAAAGGACATGGAAAGACCACTAATCATCCATCCAATAATATTGGCAAAATTTGGGTAAGTATAGACACCAAGACTGCCTACGTAGACTAAAGGTTGAAAGTGGAGGAAACTTGATATCACAATTATCTGTAAAAATTTAGACATACATACACTTTTCTATTGAAGCAAAGTTACTTAATTTGGTAATTCATTTAAATAAATGCAATGCACTAATTTGCATAGGCTAGTTCTCTAAGTTCTATGTACATTACAGTGTGGTAGAAATGGTAGTTCTTTGCAGGTTTTGTCTTCACTGTGCCACGTTTTTGCCTTTAATTTGACTGTTTTTTTTCTCATTTAGGTAATTGCCATATTACTGGAAATTTTATCAATATTAGGAAGAGGGGTTATAAGTTTGGTTTATTTCAAATTTTATAGATTTGTTATACATAGTATTATCCCAAAATATTCCTTTAGATAAAATTTTACGTTTCTGAACTAGAGTTGTTCCCCCTAAGATATACGAGAAAAAAATAAGAATATTTCAAAAAATATTTACACTAGAAGGACATCAGAGGTTCCTTACAGAAGCTGCAATTCAATATCATGTTTATTCTAAACATCTTACCTGTCCTTTACAAAAATGAAATACCAAATGTGATAAGCAGAGAGAGGGTAACGACTTATAATATCCGTATACACCTTTATACAGATGTTAGACCATATTATATCCAGTGAAGTATGCAATACACACAATCTTTAGATCAAAACGTTGGATTGTCAAACGAAAAGGTTTCTATGGTATTTCGATTAATATGAACTTCGAGAAAGCGGATATGCAGACATAAAACAAACAACCATATAGTCATAATAACACCATTAAAGCAAGCCTCAAATGTGGTGTGAAGGAACAATCACATTGGTTTGCTTTCTAAAGAACTATAGGAGATATATCGTTACTTTGCTGTTAAATTAATGCCTCATGATAAACTAAAATCTCGCCTCAAAACTTTTTGGGTAGAGAAAAAGGTTATTTTGTCAAGGAACACACTGACTCTAACAGGAAGTACTCTAAGGTGGATACTGTTAGGACGCTGGACTTTTTGATAGACAATATCTTTGTTGAATTTGGTGGACGTGATTTCCAAGAGAAATCGGCTTTCTAATGGGCACTAATCGTGTCCCTCCTCGCTAGTCGGTTCTTATATTCATATGAGGCAGACTTCATTCAGGGGCTATTACAGAAAAAAAGAGAAAAATGTCAGCCAAGTCCTTCAGTTTCAGCTTTCGTTATATGGATGATGTTTTATCATTAAACAACTGTCGTTTTAACGACTACGTACATCATATCTATCCCGGTGAGCTTAAATTTAAGGACACTACAGAAACATCTACGTCTGCATCTTACTTAGATTTTCCCTATCAATAGACAGTGGGGACAGTTAAAATCAAAGCTATACGATAAGCGCGATGACTACAATTTTCCGATTGTGAACTTTCCTTTTCTGAGTAGCAATATACCAGCGTCGCCGGCGTATGGAGTCTACATTCCAAAGTTGATGTGCTATTCGAGGGTTTGTGCCCACTATGGCGACTTTCTAGATAGAGGGTTATTACTGTCACAAAAGCTTCTCATCAAGGGTATGTCAAATCCAAATTTCACTTCGGAAATTTTATGGTCGCCATCACGAGTTCGTCGACCAGTATGGAGTGTCCGTATCGCAGATGATTACGGACATGTTCCTAGTAACTTAGTCATTATCCGTTCTCCTTACCTGATTTACGACTTATTACCGGTTTTTATACACTGGACAATACGATGGGTGTCACTAGTAAAGCTGAACATGCTTACGGCGTCACTAGTAAAGCAGGAGATGCTTAACCTTCCAGAACACCTGATGTCACTCCCGGTTTTTATGGGAGTTCGTGTTGTCCTAGCTTTTGTTTTCGGTGTTGTGTCGGTGTTTGATCCTTGGTTGATAACGGTTTTGTCTAGTCCTGTAGATGTCGGACTTGTAAACTTCGGTATTCTTATCATTCTATCCAGGTGTACAAACAGCTGGGAATGCACGAACTCAATAATGGAGTAAGACCAGGTGTGTCGACAGGGTAATCATATCCTGCTATGCATGCATCATCCGTCATGCAACCCCAAAATCATGTCTGTACCCTAATCTGCAAGACTACAAGTTCATTACGTGAATCAATGTTATGGTCAGATGATGGATCTTTAAAGTCATGTGTTTATAAAACTCTAACTCTTGAAACCAAAGGTCAAGAATCCTACTGTGACTGTCGATATTTTTCATCTTTCAAACTACCATACCAACAAGAAGTGATAACCAAAATATAAACCAAGTTAAAATGTCCAATTGCTCTATCTTTCCTAGTCCATTACTTATATTGATGACTAAACCTTTCTTTTTATGAAGGTCTATATCAGCAGCATATGATGTTGATATCGCAGCCCAAGTTGGTATTCACAAAGGTGATGTTATCACTGCAGTATTAGGTAAACAACAGATGCAACTCGATATCTTTGGAAAAGATTATACAATAGCAAGCAAATTACATTAACTTGGAGATCAACGGTAAGGTCCTAATCATACAACTATACATGTATATAATATATTAGGATTCTAAAAAGAACATAAAATTTTCGAGTTATTTAGTAATTCTTTTAAAATATCTGTTTGTAGTTTGATTTATTATTGTTCATTTTCCCAGTACAAAATAACACAGCAGTGTGGCGAAGTAAAATATTGACAAACTATTCAAACAACATGGTAGGGTATCATTTTTGTTACTGCTTTAAACTACTCCTGGTTTGGTTTCTTCGTTTGTCGTTTTCATTAAAACATTCTTGCCCGAAAAAATTGTTGCCTTAAAATACGTAAATGTAAACTGATATTTCGCATTCAAATGGAATGCTAATACAGGATGGGGGAAAATATTAGCTATAAAAAGTAGTATACCACAATCAGTTCGAACGAGTCCATTGAAGATGACAAATCCAGCTGGGATTGCATGAACTCCAGACTGGAGTGAGACCAGGTGCGTCGACAGGGTAAGCATCTCCTGCTGTGCATGCATCACCCGTCTTGCAACCCCAAAATCATATCCAGTAGCAAGGTCACAAAAAGGTTCATGACACATTCGGTAGTAAATACAAATGAACACGTGTAGGAACTACGATGACGAAAATACGTCCGTAGCAAAGAAATAAAAATATTCCTATCAAAATCAACTAGTTTGCTTTGACAGCATTATAAACATTTTGATGATAAAAGTTTTAAGATATTTATTTATAAAATTTAAGAAATAGCATAGTACAGCTTTAAAAGACGACGTCAAGAAGACAAAAGATAACGAGAATTTGACTATTTTTTGCGATGAAGGATTGGTTATCTCGTATATCAGTATCTTTTTACCTCAGATTACCGAAGAGATCTTCTAAGACAGAACATTCAAAATCTTAACACTGTAAGAATATTTTCGTTCATACATAATTTTGCTTTGAACTATACCAGTACTGAAATCTAATTTTGACCTCGGATGATTTGTAATTATGAGAATTTATTGTAGGAGTGTTACAAAATAGACCTTACTTTTATCTCTACATATCAAACCTCCACCTTAAACAAAATGCGACAATATTCCACATTTTAGTTTAACTATGAAATGTTATGTATATATCTTCTAGTACGATTCATTGCTCGCAGTTTGTGAAGAGTTGCATTGGATTAAATTTTAACATGGAAGAAAATGTTAGAATGAGTGGTAATGAATTTTTACGCATAAATGGAATTAAATCGTATCAGATTACAAGAGGGAGTAAGAAGGTATGTACATTTTTGACGTCAAATTAAAGATTGTAAATACTAGATATTCATAGTAGACAATATCGTTATGATGCATCTGAATGAAATATTTCTAAATTTATAAATCTGTCATTACATCAGTAACAACATTTACGGTGCACTGAAAACTAAAGGTCATTTTAAAACGTACAGAGAAAAAGTGTAAAAGTTTGAAAAACATGTATTGAGATATAGTCCTGTTGTTTTTGGTAAAAGGTACTTTAGTCATAATAGGATATATGCATGTTATGACTGTTAAAAAAAGAACTGCAGTCGGACACTTGTACATATATTCCCGCTTCACACAGTATATGTGAATCGATAGTTCTGATGATACGTTATAGTCCACCAAGACAAAGCTGCAGACAAAAAAAATCACCAAGCTAAGATATATAGTTCCTGTGAATTCTTTGACGAAAAATTATGACAGACGGGATTACGGATCCCCATTTCTTCGAAGCGGGGAATAATAACATTTGTCACAGACAAAAAATCACGAAGCTATGACATATAGTACCTGTGAATTCTTGGACGAAAATTTGCTCTTGTATTACATTGTGTGCAAAGTACATGTAGTTGTAAAACAGGAAGTTTAAAGTTGGTAGGTCCCGGAGCAATACCGGTAGTATGTGGTTCTTGAAGATTGTTTGATGGAAATTAACTATTGTATAATACAGTGCACAACGTACATGTAGTCGTACCACATGAAGTTAAAAGTCGGTAGGCCTGTAAATGGGGGATACGTCCCACCTAGACAAAACCGTAGACAAAACAAACACGCAGTTGTAAATAGTAGTTCCAGAGAATTGATTGAATTTTGCAGCTTTATTGTAGAGCCCACAACGTACATGTAGTCGTAAAACAGGAAGTTGAAGTTGGTAGGTCTGAAAATGGGAAAAAGTGACACATTACGGCCCACGTATGCAAAGCAGCGGTAAAAAAATTACGAAGCTGTCATGTACAGTTCATGGTATTGTGTGGCGGAAATTTCAATTGTATCATAAACCCAACAATGTACGTGTAGTCGCTAAAGATGAAGTTAAAGGTCGGTAGGTCTGAAAATTGGAGACACTGTACAGTCCACGTAAATAAAGCCGCAGACAGAAAATCACTAAGCTAGCATATGTAGTTCCTGAGAATTCATTGGCGAGAAAGTAACGAAAAGACAGACGGACAAGGTGAAAACAGTATGGCCCCACTTCTTCGAAGTGGGGGTATAAAACGTAGAATAAAATTAACATAGCAATTCCTAAAATTGCAGCTACAGTTAAGATAAATAAGATTCTACAAAATTTAATTTACATGTTTCGTACATCACACAAATCTTACATATAAAGAGCATTATACTAGACTCCGTTCGAACTCTGGTCAAAAGAAGTTGACAGATCCAAGTTTACAAATAGCTGGGATTGCATGAACTCCAAAATGGAGTGAGACCAGGTGCGTCGACAGGGCAAGCATCTGCTATGCATGCGTGATCCGTCATGCAATCCCTAAAATCATGTCCGGTAGCAAAGGTCACAAAACGTTCAGGACACATTCGGTAGTAAATACAAAGGACACGTGTAGGATCTACGATGACGAAAATACATCCCCAGCAAGTTCAGATACTGCAGTCCTTTTCACAAAAAATCTTACGATAAAATGTAGTCGTAAGTCCTGAACAATTCAGTATAACTTACGATCATTTTTTGTCCTAAGATTTTTTGTGAAAAGGGCTACTGAAATATTATACCAATGAACCAACTCGTGATGGCGACCATAAAACTTGCGAAGCGAAGATTTCAACCTTTCTTCCTCACATCTTTGCTTGAGTAGTTCCTTTGTTAGAAGTATAGGCTCTGAACAAAATTCACAGTGAACGTAGAAGTTATTCTGCTTTCGAACACCAATATTAGTATCAAAAAAGTGTATTTATTAACAAAATATTAAATGGAAATCGGCTTCCTACATGTCTAACTGACTGAACGAACATTGGAAAAATGTACGTAATTGGACATTGATATTGTATTACAACTCGTATGTTGAAAAATTCGATCATAGGAGAAAGTATAAAAATGAGAAGCATAGAACAGCCAATCGTCCTATGATTACGCCATATTGGTTTGGTGTAAGCCAATATCAGTAGTCTATCCTTATTTATTTATCTTCGTTAACTCCTTGGATGTCAAAATATTGGTGTTTCTCCCTTCCTTGCATACATATTACGTTTAATATTACACGTCAGTTTGTTTTTTAACGAAATTTCAGCCAAAGGAAATGCATTTTCACAGTTTTATTTTAATAAAGTATTTCTGCATATTAAACAAGAAAATATTTTAAAAGTTAAACTGTATCGACGCGTAATAAATTCGATACCATTATCTACGCAATAAATATTCAAAATGTGTTTTGTGATATATAAATATAGTTTTCCTCTGTGGTAAAGCTGAAGTGATATTGGTAGAGCGTTTTTAATTAAAAAAAAATCAGTAAAGCGCAGAATTGTTAAAAGAAAGTATGTTTAATAACCAAAATCATCAGTTGCATGATCTCGTGTTACATAATTTATATAACACTGGTGAGTAATAAGACTATAAACAGAAAAAGAGGAAATTGCTATATTAGTTTACTATAAATGGATAATCCCTTGGCACATTATCTTTAATAAAATATAGAACAATTCACAGTGCATTTGAGAAATAGTTAGTAATCTTGTAGCATAATTTTTCAGCTACGATTTAAGCAAGAATAATGTATTCCAAAGACTATAAAACAAAAAAAGGCAAATACCAACATGGAGTTGTTACACAAAATAATCATAATACAAAAGTCAATATATTATATATTAATAATTAAGAGAATAAAGGAGATAACACAAGGTGATAATGACATAAGTGCTAGGAATGAGTGAGCATATTATGTCTTCTTTATAACACTGGTGATATTGCTGCCATAATGTTAGTCCCGGATAGTAAATTAAATCAGGAATATGGGAACAGTGCATGATTGACACAGGAAACATTTTCTTTAACAAGTTGAGATGCAGTAATCTGATAGTTTCCGACTGGTTTTATGACAATTACGAAATCATATGCTATATATAAGCGTTCTGATATTGCTAATATCAGTTGACAACAGCAGAATAGCGAAGAAGGATAAAATAATGAAATTGCGCATGTCAAGACATCTCCAAGACAGCAATACGGACAAAAAAGGGGGAAAGGTACAAAACGTACCAAAGATTGGACAAAACAACCTCTCACATAAAAACTGGTGTGGGAACAGATGAATTGGTGTGGTTATATTTTCCTGCTCTGTGTGCAGTAACCAACATGAAGTCATATTTACAAATCACATTTTATTGTCGAGTAACGATGATTAATCTGTGATAAGAGAACAGATGTTATTTTTTTTTACCTTCACTTGACGACAGTAGAATACAAATATACCAATAAGTGATGCAAATTCAAAGTCCGGACACAAAAAGACAACCCAAGTGTACACATAAGAGAAAACGAAACAAAAGGAATAGAAGATCGAACACCCACACAAAACCGGGAGGAGAACAGGTGCATAGAAAGGGTACGCTTCTACTGCTCAGCACCCGTTGTGAAGTCCTATTCCTCAAAGCCTGTGTACAAGTCACAATTAGTAAAGACAGTAATGAATCCATGGCAGTGGAAACATGTCTGTAACCAGTTAAGACATTCCGTCTGGACCAACCAGTTCGTGATGTGGACCATCAACTTTTCGAAAAGTTCTAAGAAAAACAATAACTATTTAAAAAATCTTTTTATTCGATCATCATCTTAGATTTAATACAAAACATATATCGTCTATCCTTAGTTTGATGTGTAAACATCGTTGATACAGATATATACCGAATCAATAAAAATGGGATGGATGAAAATGAATTTGCACATTAGAAAGCTATTCCTTAATTTTATTTGATAACATAGAATACTTCCTGAGATTTCGTATAAATTCAGATATTTTGTCATGACCAGGTCTTTAAAAACTGCCTGAATTTTATCGAGAATTCGTTGAAGTATGGATACCATGTATATCATGTATGGATATCATGGATATATAAACAAATAATGTCATAGCAATCAGCTAACACATCTGGAAAAAAATCTACTGAGTGATAAATGCATAGTACTGAAAGTTGGGCACGATGATGTGCTTCTTTGAAATCTGGTATTCCTTAACAGAGTCGTAATTTAAACAATTTTTCTCGACGAGTTATGTTGGCCATATGAATTCGTACATATATATTATGAACAATATCAAGGGGCACAGTTAAACAATTTAGTTAAAAACAAGTAGAACATTGTAGGAAAATCAGTGTTGCTTGACAGATATATCTAGTTAAGCTCCTGGAAAGTCTTTTTTCGTAATTTTACGGTTTTATTTTTAAAAATATTCTCGTAATAACATCACTATTCTATATATGAATTGCAGATTTCATATTCTTGTCATAATTAATTGAAAATCATGGAGAAATCAACTAAAAGCAATACGGATCTGACGTTAAGACTTTTTACCACTTTATATTAGAAGAACTTAAAAACACTCTATTGCAATTAGCTTTGAGAGAATTAAGACATACTTAGTATAAAATTATTTATATTCACGATAAAAATCCTACCTTAATGTCATCAATATCACCTACTTAACTGTATTACAGATCAGGTCCCAAATTATCAAAGACCGTTACTTGAATAAAGCTAGTAATACTTCTCAATTAATAAGGTAAGTGCAAAAAAGTATCCACTTATATATATACTCTTAATTATTGAAATGCGTGTCTTTGAAGAAAATAAGAAAACATTTATTGTAAATTGAATGAAAAATAGCTGAATGGTATAAATTTAATTGACCCTATGCTTTCTCCTATCTCAAAATGGGTAAAGAAAATCTTCTATGGGAATCAGATAATGACTGGTTGATTTAATATTTCAGACTTTTATTTTTCGCTTTTCCTGAGTTTCACTTGAACACCGGTGACATTCGAACATCAG
>JAOXYI010231717.1:0-10889 GCA_028566495.1 Lithophaga antillarum
ATTAAGCATTTTTAAGAAGTGTTTCCTTTAGAAAAAAAGATAATTTAAATCTTAAAGAGGAGATTTATATTCCAAGCAATACTGGTAACTATCTCACAATGCTGCACATAGCATGAATGTCTGTATATAATTACTGAAAATACTCACTATAGATATCCACTTACAAAAAGAATGAGTGCCAAACTACATAGAAAAGGAAGAATCAGATACATGGAAAGACGGTACATAAATGAAGAAAATAACTAAAGATTAAATATTACTTCAAGGTTACACAAGGCTTTAATTCAAACTGAAGCACTGTATTGCAAATCATTATGATAAAGCTAGGAAGATTAATCTAAAAGCAAAGAGTTAAATGTAAATCCACTATCTATGCAATGAAAAAAAATTCAGTAAAAATATTCCATTATGCTGTCATAAGTCTTCACAAATACAGAAAACTATGCAAAAATATATGTTGTTTGTATTTACTGTCTGTAGAGAAAACCCCAGAGACCAGAAAAAATCCAATTACAAAACTTTTTGGTACCAACTTTCATTTTCATTGTTGCATATGACTTCAGAAAGTCCTAATACAAATTTGAAAGCAGATCAAAATCGCTATTAAATAATGTTAATTAAATGGAACAGTGATTTCTCATCATAACTGAAATGGCAGAAAAAGAAGCAGAAGTACAAATCGACCTCGCATCAACAATTTCAGTTTAGAAAACAATTATGTGGCCATCAATGTTGCCATTTCAATGCAAAATTACAAAGTAATTAAAAAGTAATCTGGAAAGTAAGAATTTTTTGAAAATTTCTGTGGGAAAGGTGTCCTAAAAAATATGTGAAGTTTGTTATGCACTGATGAGAAACAGTTTGTCCTTGTATCTATTTAAATACTGCTACATGTAAATTCAGATTTCATAACTTTCCATTCTCATGAGTTCTTGTTACAGACAACAGCATACATTTTTAGATTCTGCAAACATCTGTGGTAATTAAGTTCTGCACGAGTTCAGTGACTGTATTGTGATCAATATTTCAAAGAATTCTAAAATTTTTGAAATAATATTTATTTTTTAGTCAAAAGAAATGTACTTGAAGAAGTCTATCTGTCATACTTCAGGAAAAAGGAAGTATTGCAGAATGACATGTGAGGTACCTTTAGAATGTTATATTAAATCATAATGTATTTTCAAAATCTTAGAATGCAGTTTTATAACTGCCCTTTAAATTAATGGTATATACTTTTACAAAGGATGCATGGAATGAACAGAAAGATGAGTACCACAGAAGACCAACAGATATCAAATTTTACAACATCAAACAAGAAATAAATCATATTCAAATACATTGTATACAATTGACTGAAAATATGCAATAAATTAGAATCACATGCAGAAAATTTGTTAATGGCACATGATAATTGTTTCTTTGTAGCTTCAGACAGAGAACTCCATGATGCGGAAGTTATACAGATAACAACTTTAATTAAAGAATGTCTCTTAGTGTCAGATAAGATTTTCAAGTTTAAATAATTTTAATGACATCAACAACATGCTTCTAAGCCAATAGAATTGTAGAAAACAAAAACAGAAATGGTTTTTCATTTCTGTATAAAATCACTAGCACTTGCTTGTCTGTTACAGTGATAAACCACACCCATTTCATTTGATCTTGCTGAATGGCCTAGTCGATTTCATCTTGATACGATATATATGCAGTTTAACTTGTAATATTTCCAAGGTGAAATTTTATCAATTATTTGTTGAAATGTATTTATAAGAATTGAATACATAATTTTGAAGTTTTATTTGACTGTAAAAGTTTTGTGCACAAACTTGTGTTATCAACAATAACTGGTCATTTTAAAAAATCCTCATATTCTTTTACTCTTATTTTTTCAGAACTGCATACATATACTTTTGAATGATTTATCATGAATTTAAACCTTAAAAGTATTAGTATTTTTATTATGTTTCCTACAGTCAATATAACTTATTCCATCCTTTTGATGGTTTGCATCCCAACTGCATTCATATTTAAATTTGATGTTTCTGAGAAAAAATTAAACATTTCCCAAAACTTAAAGTACACATGTACTTCTATTCAGTAAGCCTAGATAAATATGTCATGGAATTGGTAAATCTTAATGCATACAATTCTGTTTAATAATGAAATAATGAGGTATATAAATATAATGATGTGTTACAATGTGATGAACAGCTGCTTATGATTTTGAGATCATTAAATAATGTGAATACAAGAACGTTTCCCATTATCTGGTTTGCACCAAATGAACCAGATACTGGTACCCTTGCTTCCTTCAGGATTATGAAGACAGAGGACCAGTAATGTACCAGTTTCAGTGGTTCAAACCTTATAATGGAAACAGACCAGGAGTACAACAAACAAAAGGAATATAACTAGTATCTCTTATGATTTTATAACTGATCTGAATTAGACTTGTTTATAGCATACGCTTTTGTTACTCGAGTATAAATATTTTCTATTCATTGAAGTGTAGACCCACCTCACTTCATGGTAAGGTTGAGATTGATTAGTATCCACCTGACCTATCTCCATTTAGTATGTTTATAAAAATAATCGCATAATAAAGATATGTTTGCTCATTACAGTATGAAACACAGAAAAAGAAAAGTTAATGGAATACCGGTCTTTAATCTCCTGTTACCAAGTAAGGTAAGGATATAACAAAATCAGCAAACGAAGGTAACTTAAGAATGTTTGCAGCTCATATTTAAAATAACAAACTTTTTTTCATATATCAATATTGATTAACTTTCCTTTTATTGAAAACAAAAAATTAGAAAAACGTATGTTCGTATGCTTGATTTTTCAGAAAACTTGACTGAACATAACTACCCCTGTCAAATATTTAACATAGAATCCTATGGAAAAATGTGCATTTTTCATTTTTTATAAAATTTTCCTATTTAAAATAACAAGGATTTCATAAAATTTGGTCAGATTATGTATTTCAGTTAATTCTTTTATTTTATGTCTAAAAAATAATAGGTCCGTGTGGAATTTTCTTTACTATTCCCGAAAAACCTGTTTTTCATGTAGGTTTTTAGCTATTTTTTATCCCTCAAACAGCTTATAATTTTCATATTCTAATATAAAACTCTAACAATTATGGTATGTTTCGGTTGGTATACCTTTAATAAAGTCTAGGAAGCTACATATGATTAAATATTTCCTGCACAATATAGATAAAACAACAGTTCTTATCAGAGGTTCATACAGACCATGAGTTTCTGGTAAATGTAACCTTTTTGCACTTGAGCCCCTTATGTCATTTTCATATTTTACAAACACAACATAAAAATTCAAGACTTTCTTTGAAAAGTATAACTAAAAGGACATTATTATCTTTGTTAGAATATATTTTGGCAATGTGATTACATTTATTAAGAAAATATTGAGTACTTCCTGTTTATGACGCTCAGTGGTCCAGAACATCCTTAATCAATATTTGCGATGATTCTTATTTTAGAAAATAAGATAAATGATAGAATAATATCAAAGTACATACACTATATTTACATAGTTTGGCTTGTAACGCTTATTGCTGGTTTTTAGTCAAAAACAATGCAAAGAAAACGTACAGGAAATTGTGGAAAAAAGGAAAAAGAAGCATTAAAGAACAAAGAATATTGAATTACACGTTTTCTTTGTGTAAAAGACATGTAAATTTTAAGAGTTAGTGTTACTAAGCATTACTGAGAAGCGTACATAAAAATACACAGTTGATGATTTCAAAGAAAAAAAAATAAGACAGAATCTGGTAGACGTATCAAAATATAAATTTCCAGCAAAATTATATACTATTACTTCCTTTAAGAACAAACTTAAGTGGTGAAAATGGCCATGTTTTCTTCTTTTTTCATAGAAAAATACAAATTTGCTTTACTAGCTGACACATTCGTTTAACATCGAAAAAATTCAATTACATTACAATTTACGCATCTCTTGCATTTGAACACAGTTTTAAATCAATTGGTCACTCTTAAAAAACTAGCAGAGATGATATTTCATAACATTTCTTAAATAAGCAAAGACAACTTTCATTTCGGATTAAAGTCCGTATTATACACGTTATGTAAATTTATACCTTAAATAAACTTAATTCAAAACAAAGTGCATATTTATAAAAAAGAAAGTCATTTCAAGACGACTGAATTTGAAGAAAATAAAAATATACTTATAACGTTAATACTACTGAACAGGAACCAGAACCTCGCGTGACCCTGTATCGATCATCTAGTTATACTCTGCCACATTACTAAAAACTGAAATATTCAAGTTCTGTGAACAACTAGGGCTTTGACCTCATAGACCTTGCGGTCTTCATTTGTACATGCTTGAATCTCCTTGAATGATTTTTCATTCCTGACATTTCTTTTCATGGTTCTTGAGAAGATTTTTTTTCCAGTTGAGCTAATGTTAAACATTTATCCATATGCCTTCATTTCGAATATAATATAAATCTGCTTATCATAATCATGCTTCATGCAAAACCCACGTGCTGTTAAACTTCTATTGCTACTTAAGAATGAAATTGTAAAGAATGACCTATCCCACTGAAGACTATGTTAAACTTAGGATATATCCGTGGCTTGGACGTCATGTACGATTTTTTATTCAATTGTTCACATTTATGTTAGACTTTGTACTTTGAATTTTTATGTTATAATGACGCTTTCTGTCAAATGTTATTGTGTTACTGTTGCTGGCACTTATAATTTGTTTTGTATGTTTCCCTTCTAAAGCTAATTTCAAACTTTGAGCTTTTACCTAATCGATCCTTCGTTTGTATAAACTTGTATCTAAATGTCCTAGCGGCGCTTTATGCGAAATACTACCTAAATCCCTCAGCCATTTTAAAAAAATATTCAACAGGATCATAGGTCAAAAAGAATAAATGGGCGGTCACTTTTTCGACCTAGAAAACTCTTTATTTTTGTACTGATTAGTTCAACATTATTTTGTTAATTTATGGCTTTTAAAAATGTTGGAATTTGCGTTTTCGACTTTTTAAATGTAAGGCTCACCTCGCCAGTCAGTCATCGTTTATCTGTATAAACTCTTCCCCAGCAATAATGGGTGATTTGGAACCAAATTTAATTTGAGTAATTCTCTTTCAAATTTGATTTCAGTGGCCCCTACCGCAGTTTACAAGATGGTTGCTCAGACCTGCATGCGATTGGTTGGAAATTACCAATGTTTTAAAATAAATCAATCAATGGTTGAATTGAAATTACGTATGGTACAAATACTTCTTTCAAAATTGTACTCGATGACATGGACCGTTATTTATTTACCGCCATAGTCGTGCAAATTAGCAATAATTGTACAACAAATTTAAGACAATAATCTTCTTTAGTACAAATAATGCAGCAACATTTACCATGAAGCATCATTGTGAAATAGGTGACAGTGAGGAAAACCTAGGCAACAGATATTCAAGAATGTTTTGCATGAACATCAAACAAAAATATGAATGCTACCCGAGTCCACATGTTTAATCCTTGAAAGTATAAACTTCAACGTAGCTTCAGTGAGGAAAACATTCACAAATATTCTTTTTCTGAAATAATAGAAATATCACTTGTACTTGGCATGAGGAATATAATGTATCTGTTACACTAAAATTGAAGGTTTACAAATGATGAACAAGCCCCCCAACACACACACACCAGAGATGCATAAGTTTCAAGACCCAACGTCCTTTTTTAAACTTAAATTTTAAAAGCCAGCTATAGAAATGGAGTAATACTTGGATTGAAGCTTCGTTATGACCTAGAGATTCAGCCTAGTATGAATGAAGTGCCCATCATTCATAGTTTCAAGCTCTAGAGGTGCGAAATTAACACAGACTTCAATGTTGAAAACGTTTTATAATATTTGTCCGGAGAAGGAGTAATAGAAAAGCTCCAAGCCCATGAAGTTCTCTCACAAGGATCTCAAGTTTAAAACAGACTTTACTTGAGAAATACTTCTAAAGAACGAGCAAACAAATGCAATAATAATTTGGCATAAAGTATCATTATGATTTGGAGATTAAATCTTGTATGGATTAGGGCCCAGGAACCAAGATGTTTAAGCCACAGCGGTCCCAAGTTTAGCAAAGGCTTCCTTCAGAAAATTTAGTTCTTCTTTTCAAGAACTAGCAATAGCAAAAGAACAATATTTGGCCGAAATAATTAGCTAGCATTGGAAATTCTCCGTTAAACATTTAATGACAGATTCCCACGATTTGCCAGTAAATGTACATCCACAAACATGAATCATATACACTTGGTACACAAGTAAATGAACGTGATTCCTAGGACTAACATTGGAAAGGTATGATTATTCGTTCTGAGCGACACTAAATTTTCCGGTTATTTTTTTTTCAAGTAAAATTAATTCGTAATAACTCTTTTAATTTAATTTTTTAGTATAAACTACAAAATAAATAGAATTTACGTCTTTACTATGTGGTTATAACATTTTCATTTTTTAATAGTGATTTCGTTGCATTAACAGAATTTGTTTAACGCGAACAATATAATGGTAGTTATATTTCCTTGTGATGTGATATATTACTACTCAAATGATTTGGGGATGGAAAACACTCCATTGTGACAATTATTAGGAGTAAAGACTAGACTAGTACTGTAACTATTACTTACCTTCTACTGTGTAACGAATATTTTCTAGCAGAGAAAACCACAGAAAGGAATATCCAAAATCTAAGAATGTGAATTTCATTTTACAGTCTTTGGAAATCAACCATACAAAGGTTTATAGAACACAATGTAAAGCTATCGATACGGTATTATGACAAAATTCCGTTTTGATACTATCGCATTGTAAACTTCTTGAAAATGAACTGAGATCACCAATCAAATATTGACGTAATACAACTATTAAAACGGGTTTACATCTTCAGTGACATTCATCAATATTTAAAACATCTGAAAATATTTTTCATCGCCTTACGAACTGATAGCCATTGGTTTTACATCTTGTGATAGAATCAAAGTTCTCGGCAAGTCACCACTCAAGTATTGGCTAATTATAAAGTAACTGAATATGTTTCATTGAAGTTACCGGCGTGAAAATCAATCCTGGCATGGCAGCATTGTATATTGTAAATAAATTTATATGTTTGTAGTTAAAGTATTTTTCTTGTTAATGATTTTTCATTATCAATAATGTGTCTGATTCAGAACTACTTTAATACTTCTCAATATAAGCTATACTGCCACATTATAATCCTATCCACGTTGCATTGAGCCATCTTCAGCTTTTACAAAATGAACATCAATTATTGCAGATGTTATTGAGAATTCTTTATCTGCATCTTAAGATCTTTGACTTGTCAGGAATCCTTCTCAGCTGAACCAATACAAATACGTAATTTCCTTTATTCTTTCCGTCATTGCTGTTTGAAGTAACATCTTCATTCAAACGAAAAAACATATTTCCAGATGAGATTTGATGAAATAGCATAAACTTCCTAACACATACTTTAACTGAACCTTATAGTTAACCAACATCTGATTTTCACTTTACATTTTTGAAAAATACACATATACCTTGAAATCAACTGGAAACGAAGGTAAACTTTTAAAAATTTTAAAAATTGCACAGGGAGCTTCTAATGCAATCTTTACACTAAGTAAAATTAAGAGTGTTTTGTATAATTCGACGTAGACTATACGTGCATTGTATTTCTCAGCAGGGACGTACTATCTACATCCTTGTTCTCAGTAAGAAAATTAATACCATTTTTTTTCTTCATCAATATAGACACAGATTCAATATAGACACAGATTCACTAATCAACAAAATTAGTTGCTAATCAATCCCGATATATTATCAGGACGGAAGTTTTTCCACTGTCAATGGCTTGATTAGAACAGATTTCCATATTTTTCACACCAATGCGGAAGAACAAAACATATCCTTCATGAAACTTTGATGTGCTTACAAATAGATATTTCAGACATTCTAGGTAACTTTACAGATTAAACATATGATAAATCTAAACTATCAATTTACCATCAATAATCAATGCTTAAACACCCGTGATAATCTACACGTAGCTGTTTATTTGAAATCTGAATTCAAAAATAATGTACCTTCGAAAGGACTACTTCTGAAAATCGATTATAAAGAATTCTAAATAATTTACATTTGAAATGACTTGTAAAAAGTAGTCATAATAGAGGGTCATAATGTGGGTACTGTCATGACGACTCACGGCAAGATTTCTACTAAACTGACGTTAACGATAAATTAAAGCATATCACGATAAATTACATAACTACAAATGTACTTATGGCAGCACACAGACTTTGACGATTCACGATAAAATTTTGCAAAAATAACGTTAACGATAATTTTTTCTAGCTCTCGGACGAATCACGATAAGGTAGCTCTAACGATTCACGCTAAAATAACGCTAACGATGGCCAATAAAGGTCATTTGACGCTTGACGGTAAATGGCATTACCACCCTCATAATAGTGTTGTACAATATCGTAGAATAATATTTTACTGCGTTTTTGCGAAATACTGGGGCTACTAAGATCCAGCTTACATTTAAATCATTCCAATTCAAACTATGTGTAAGGGCACTAAGTTTGCCGTTTACTATCTTTCGACTACAAAAAAAAAAAGAAAAAGATTTGATTTGTGAAAAGCTCAGCAACAGTTAATAATGCAATTTTATCATGATGTGTCAGTTCTTCGACTACAAACTCGATTGCCATTACATTTACCTGTAGGAACAATTTCGGATTATTGTCTCCTTTTTTTTCATCATCATCAAATTAAAGAAAAATATGGATACGTCGTAAGATGAATTGTCTATATCATTCATATCTAACGTTATGCTACCCAGTTTCGGCATATTGGAAAAACATAGCTCGAAAACGTGTCTTTTTTAACATATGAAGTCACTGGGCATTTTTAATGGAATCTGGGTATTTTGACCAAACTTATAAAAATTGATATAATAAGAAATTATTTATTGCCTACCTTCAGCTGGCTGTAGTATCTGATAAGTGACCCGACAAAAACAATGACCTAGAAATTGACCCAGCTTGCGACAGCCTCTCTTGAATGATTGTGATACCATACGCGTGTAGAATTCACAAATATCAAACTCTGGATCGTTTATCAGGGGTTCTCAAAATGATCATCGTTACTTTATCAAAACAGAAATAAACATAAACTGTCAATATACCAGGTGTTTCTAATGATTCCTGTCACAAAACATGAACGTCTAATAATGGGAGATCACTCTTCAGACGGAAACGTATAACGTAAAAACGTTGACGTATGTGAATGAAAACTTCGGTTTCACAGATCGGCAAAACTTCACGATAAGTGTTTATTAACATGCTTAATGTCAGTTTATGCTACAATCATAAGCATCCATACACGGAAAACATATAGTACAGTAAGCGATTGCGCTTGGGATTTCATATGGAATAAAAAATCCTTTGCGAAAACATTTTACAAATACAATGTTCATGCACACACCGTAATTTTGATAAACATGAAGCAAATTCGTCATTTAGCATAAAATTTTGAATTTCTTTGATTACAGAATAGATAAATCTTAGTATTCTAGGCATGTTTTGATAGATAGACAGTATATATTATAATAATTGCAGGATAGTACACGCCCAAATTGGGTTACATCCACATCGGAAGGAAGACCCAAAACATCAACACTTTGAGCTGAATTATATAACACAAGGTAAAAAATATTACAGTTTTGTAGATCGTCTAGTCTTAGACTTTATTCGTGTAAATTTTCAAGTGATTGTTTGGAATGGTTAATGTGTTCTCCTTACAAACATCCAAATAAACGCCCAAATTGGATAGCATAACGTTAGTTTGTGAACTTTGGTTGTGAAATTCTTTATATCCCATAATTAAATGCTCAAAGGAACTGAGAGATTTGTGTAAGCGAACACATTTATGACTGGTATACAGTGTATGTTTCTTGCATAATGAATAATTAATTTAAGAAAACTGCTTTTTTATGCGAACGATGAGTTCACAAAAAAATCAAAGAAACTTGCAAGAAATTAACAATATTTATCCAGATGGAACGGGAACGTCTAATGTGTTATGTTGCCAAAAACTGTCGGGACGTTCCACATGCGAGGAGTAATTTTCGGTTTGGATACATATCTATACAACTTTTTTGCTAATTCTGTCAGAGGTTCAATGTTATACCTGGAATAATTGAATAATTGAATAAGAATTACAGTTTAGAGGACAACGGATCACCTGTCAGTCGATATATATTGCCTATCCTTGTAACAGTCGACACGCAATATGTTAAAATTTAACAGTTGACATCAATAATTACTATTCTAAAAATGAAGAGCGGAAGATGAAATAATTTCCCGTCGTACAAGCGAAAAAAAAATCTAAATATTGAATGTATTAAGTCTGTACCAGCTCTACCTGCGTCCTCATATTTAATCCATGTTTCGGACATCATTACGGGGAATTTCGACAATTTATATTGCCCACTTGAACCAGTAGAAACTAAAAGATAGTGTACTATGATACAGAAAAGAGGCGATTAAAAGGATATACGTACTTGTCTAATTTACTAATATTAAAAGTAACAACAAAATATCTCCCCATAGTTTGAAATGTAAAATAATATTAAAGCATATTGAATGTGAAAACCCTCTATGTATGCCTTATATTCTTGTTTATTATCCCCCCGCTTACGAAAAGCGGAGGTGGGGGGGGGAATCATGTAATGCAGTCCTTCCGTATGTACGTACGTCTGTAGTGACCAACGTTTTCTCTGAGACCGTAAGAGATAGAAGCTTGAAACTTGGCAGTATGATAGG
>JAOXYI010231825.1:0-10889 GCA_028566495.1 Lithophaga antillarum
ACATTTTGATTGTAAATTTTCAGTTTTTAAATTATGAAATTGTATTATAACTAAGGTTGCAACTCCCTCAGGCAAAGTTGACCTTAGACGGTTTTAGCTGTTCTGTTTAGGTCCCTTTTTTGGTTTTGATGCTCCCAAAAGTTTTATATATTTGGCTTCCCAATATTTTTGGTCTTGAGCGTACCTGATAAAGGTTATTCCAGAAACACATGTCGTGCGCACTGAAATCGGTATCATACGTTTATCTTTTATAATATGAATTCATTTTTATTCGTTGGATACCAATTTTCGTGGATTTCGTGGGTCACAACAAACCACGAAATCAAGAATTCAACGAAGAATAATCATCTCACAGTTTTAAACGTGCAAGGTTGAAGTGTCAGAGGATGTTTGCCGTGGGGGCGGGGGGAACAATACGAACATTTGATGTTATTTCGTTGTGGATGGGTGATGTATAGCATTTTTGCTGTTGTTTTCCTTCATTTTAATGTGAATCTATGGCTGAGAAATAAGTAAACATATGGAATAAGTAAAATGTTCTGATCGCGGTTCTTGACTTCCGTTTTGTGTGTGTGTGTGTGTGTGGTATAGTGTTGATTTAAAAACGAAAATGGCAACATGATACGTATTTTACAAATTCGAACATTTTAACGATTTTTTTTTTAAATTCTTAAACTTGCAATCCACGAATTTAAATATCCCACGAAATGAGCTTTTTTCTTAATCAATGAAAATTGATACCCGCGAATTAACATAAATTCACAGTATCTATAAACTATGAAAAATTTTAAAAAAAATGTTATTAATATGAATTTCTCACATGTGAGACAGAAATACGTCATCGTTGCTATGGGGATGAGATCAGCTTATCTCACCCTACTGCCCTTAGCAACGCTTTAATTACAAGCGTTACATGTAAGAAAAAGTATCAATCATCCCTCTTTTGGCTAGACTAAGCCATCTCACACCCTCGGGCTTAAATATTTTTAGCTTATCTTACACTTCTGCCGGGGGTGGGGTGGGGTGGTGTCTCGCTCCAATAGCTTGT
The DNA here is from genome assembly GCA_028566495.1 of Lithophaga antillarum. Classification (NCBI taxonomy): domain Eukaryota; kingdom Metazoa; phylum Mollusca; class Bivalvia; order Mytilida; family Mytilidae; genus Lithophaga; species Lithophaga antillarum. The sequence goes on from JAOXYI010231825.1 coordinate 1,049, forward strand.
GCATGCAAAAAATGAAAATGTCAGACAATGCTTCAAGCCTATCCGATCAACAAAAGACTATTATATTACCTATAAATCATGATCTTATATTTTCAGCGTGTGTCAACCATTATGAAAGCTATTATTTCTGCCATTAAAAGGCTTAGATAATATAAATTCTTGCATAACACGATGAAGTCGGACGCATGCCTTCAACATATGAGCAGATATTTTGTAGTACAGTAATGACCGCTCCTAAAAATAATCTCAAACATTGTCCTAACGAATAAAACATTCTTTCTTCGAATTAACGCTTTCTTGTTTTCCCTGTGCTTGTTTACAAAGAAAGATGACATCATAGTGTACATGATAAAAGTACGCCAATATCGGCGACGTTTCCGTTTTTCAACGTATTATTCATCGCAGCATGTCTTGTTCTGGCGAGAAAAAATTATCAATCCCCGGAGAGAAGGCATGATAGATTGGCCGAAAACCCTCGGGCAAAGATGCTTTGTCCATCCCTCGGTGAAGCCTCGGAATGGCCAAAAGATATTTTAGCCCTCGGGTTTGAGGCCAACCTATCCTGCCTTCTCAGCGGGGATAGATAATATATATCCCTTTAATGTAATGAACATCAAATTAATCACACAGGAAATAAACAAAAAATCAGATGAAGAACCACCTATAACCTTGAACCACAAATACTACTTTTCATTACTTAACTAATGACTCAGAATATTAATTATCTTTGCTAGTCTGTTTATGGGTATCCATCATGAATTTGTAATTATCTTAATATTAATAAAATACTGTTCTTAGAAATATTGCCTTAGGGCTTCTAAGTTGTATATCGTGAAGAATTTTATAACCTTATCATGCCAAATGACTATTATGAGATTGATTAAATTATATCCTGATAATTTCGATAATTACCTGAAGGTGTTGTTATTTCTAAGGTAAAATAAGTAAGGTAAATATTACAAGGCACTGTGACAGTCGCCAGATATTTATTCGAAATCATCTGGTCTCGCTATAGACACAAGGTGGTTCAGTCGCATAGACGATTTTTCAGTTTCCTAGAAGTTATGGCAATTTTTGAAAAATATATATTTGAATGAAGAAATATAGTGTATTTGTTAAAATTTTTCGGTAGATAAATACTGAAAAACAATTCTAGATCAGATTTTTATTTCGTCATATAATCTTGAGATAATTTTGTATATCCAGGAGATCAGAAATGTTTGTCATGACAAAATGAAAAAAAAGGCTTTTTTGTATTTCACTTTCAATTCGCGGAAGAATATGTGTAATGTAGTAATTCACACTCATAATAAAATAAACAGTTTGTATTATTTAGTAGAATAGATATATATGTACTGAAGTGTAATATAACACTAGTTCTAATGAATTAAGATAATTTCGAGCGTTATATGGTCAATAATATGACCTCGACATTTGGTCTAAACGATAAGCCTTATGAATAAAATATAATGTAACAATTCTTAGCTGTTACGATTATTATCTTTAAATTGCTTTCATTTGTTCGCTTTAGCAACAAGAACACGACATCACCATGATTCAGTTGGTTAAAGTGCTTATTGAGTACAAACTGTTTACCCGTTTTATGTTTGCACTTCCGTCATTTCTGTTAATGTAATTGTATATCGAAACACAAATTGTATCATTTTTATTAATATTAAATGTCAGTGTCTTTCACATAAATATCATTTGAGTTGAGGAAGTAAATAAATTACTAATTAAAGTATACTGCACTTCCCATTGAAAGGTATATGGACATAAATTACGAACGACAACGGAAATGTCACTGCGTTTGCACTTGTGTGAAATATGTATTCATATATTTCTTATTTTAACGAAACTACATGTACATCGTATAACATTACTTATCAATGTTGGTGTAAGTGCTGCCTCAGATTCTTGGATCATCATCATCATCATTTGTGTTTTATTAAAAAATATTTCTGTTGTTTGTTTCAAGTATTTTCTTGTTCATCTGACTTGTAATATTGCTATTCTTCGCTCTTGTGTTTGGAAATCTTTGACGTTTTGTCATCCTATTTCTATTTTACAGTCTATAGAATAGAAAATACAGAGTTTTGAGATTTGAAATTATTTGTAGTAAATATTTCGCTTTTATTAGATTGCAAATAAAGCTTCTGTTAAAGGTGTAACAAACTTATCAAAAATCTTCGGTAATGTCTTACCGTTTAATGTTATGATTTCAAATTGCTTTAAATGGGCTAGTTTCCATCGCAAAAAAGCGTCTTATTGGCAAAAAACATTTATATGGACTTTTCTATTTCAATGGTTTGCACTAAAACTAAAAAACTGTCATTAAACATAATCTGGAATCTGCTTTTTTTTCATTCTGTCAAAATTGCAATGGCATTTTCCCATTCAATTTACTTAATATGATGCTTTAATAGAGGGAAGCATGTCACTTTATTTTATTTCAAAATTTTATTTTACTTTCTTAGATCATTAACTTTACTAAATTCATAAACGTAAGGAACCCGGGCACAATAATATAATTATTCGATTTTCCCCAATACTAAACAGTTCCTTTACAGTTCATATAGTGTATAATTACTTTATTTGGCCAGAATTAAACAGGTTCTAGTTCTTGGTTTGTCTTAGTGGTGTTCTTTGTTCTTTTTTATCTGACGGGCTGCTTTTTACAAGTTGCTTTAAGGAAACGCAAGGTTTTTAGATGGCGTGTGTAAAAAAATATCATCAAACAATTTAAATTTTCCTGTTTTTATTTTGATACAAAATATTGAAAAATCAAAATTGTATATGAAGTATATAAAAAGTAATTGGCTTATTTAGCATACGACCCCCTCCCCCTCGAAAAAAGATAAAACACAACAACAACAACGTCATACATGGCATATGTGAAAAGGCCCTACATGACGCAAAACAAGAAAATTAAGAGAAATAATACAAAATAACTAATAATCTCTCCGTAAATAAAAAGATATGATAAATATAAACATAAAGACAAACTAAATAAAACTAAATGAACTATAAAAAACGTCAACAAAAATGGAATCTATGGGCTCTTTAAAGCTAAATATTAGGAGATTGACAGTACCCTCGATTATCATCAAAGTTGGCGGAAAAATAGATAAAACGTTTTAATTTGCCAGGAAATTAAACGTTTAAAATGCAATTTGGGAATACAGGTTTTATTACAACTTTGATGTTTTATCTTTGTGGAGAATAAATTATGGTTGCAGAACTATAGTTTATTTTTTCTGATCAGATATAAACATTTAAGTTATCTCATCTAAATGTGGTAAGATGTCTGCTAATAATTTATACGTCTGTTATTTATTTGACCAAACATATCGGTTTATAGTTATTTTTTAAATACTCCCAAGAACTCAGGCATGAAACTCTACAAAAGCTTATTAATTGCAAAAATTACAAAAATATGCTTTCAGCTAAATCAAAAGCTATAATTTAAAGATAATGTTTGAATTGTACGTTTTCACAGGAGTTGTGTGGCTTTGTTATCTTTTAAATGAACCAGAATTAACAAAAAGTATACTCTTTTGAAAAAACCTTTGTATGCAATGTTTGATTACCAACAAAACTGCAAATTATTAACTGAATCAGGTTTGAAATATATACAGATTGCATACATTTCTCCTCATCTGCAGAATACATCATATGGATTGTAAAAAGTGTCCTTTTAATGAAAACGTCTCCATGGTGTGACAACGTGCTTGCTTCGAGTGCGGGAGATTGGGATTCAAATCTCGGTCGGGTCAAACCAAAGATCTTGTATATTTGGTACTTGTTGCTTCGTTAAACACGTAACATTAAGGAAACCAAACAATAACTGAGCGGTAAAACATGTATCATACAACATGCTTTAATTGTTATCTCATGATATAGCTGAAAATTGCTGATTTGGCGTTAACCGACATTTATTCACTCACTTACTCACTAACTGACAGATAAAGAGCATTTTGACCTCTGCCTTTTTAAATGTTTTGAGTGTTGTGTCAGCCTGCTAAATAACAAGAATAGTGTGTGGTAGCGACTTCATTCTCTTTTTTACAAGATGTTCACCTCATTTAGGTGTTTTAAATGTATTATTTATGTAAAAGAAATTTTTGTTGTGTGAAAACTGTTAATGTTGTCGCTTGAATATTTCATTGTTCCATTTGCATTTCATGTACTCTGTCATCATAACTTTAGGAGTATTTCCATGTTTGAATTCAATCTTTAATTTAGTCATTATAAGGAAATTTGATAGTCAGATGTGAAATTTACGAAAACGTTATACAATAACCACTTGCTAGTCTTTTATTGAAGACAAAAAAAATCTAAATGTTCGATGTTTCTCGACAAACTGAAGAAGGTTTCTGTTTAATATGAAAATAATACGAACATTCTGTCTAAAGAAATTCACATTATTAATTTCACAAGTTTTGTAAGCAACATCTTTTTTTTTTGCAATCTGCCAGTAAAAGGTGTAACCCTGGCGCAATAGGCAGCGGTAAACACAAATCATTACACGTATAAAGAATAAATTATAATACCTGTTTAATTGTATTTCATATTGATCTTGAATATTTTTTGTCTATAAATATTTTAAATTACAATATGATGATACCTGTGGTCATTTTCTTGTGTATGTCGTGTATAGAAAATAGTTTACACTTTGGTAATCTTTGATCAGTACTCATAAAATTAACATAATATACTTTTTATACAATTGAAGTTCGAGCTTCGGAATTGTTTTAGTTCAATAGACATACAAAATAAATTTCCAAAGTTGATATAATTCTTACAGATTTCGTAAATGGGAAATTTGAAATCTGGTCACTGATAAATCAGTTCTTAATGTCTGTTTCAAGATGGCATTAGAAAACAATGATAAAATCATAGTAATAACAATACAAAACCAGTTCAAACTCAAAGGGTAAAAGAGAAACGAAGAGAGGATCGGAGTATGATGTATAATTTTTGTTAACATTGACTTCGTTGATCTTGTTCTCAATTCGAGTCACAACTAGTGGACAAGAAACAATAATGAATTATGACATCGAACACATGTCTGCAACCAGCTGAGACACAGGTATGGATACCTCGAGTCACTCTGCTTCCTATAATGTATGTATGCTTTGTTTTTCCTCTTAAGTTGAGAAGTTCTTCATCAGTCATTTCTACAGTCCTTTTTTTCATAACTCGCTGTATATCACAGGACTTTTATAAATAGGACATTTGGTTGACAAGATGTTTTTTTACAACAGAACCCAGTGTCATTTTTTGTACGTCAAATTTCATTTCGTGTTTTCCCACTTTCGATGCATCCTTATATGGGCTCTATATTAATATTGCTCCACTGTTGACTTACCTAGAAAATGAAGACGCCTACAGTATACTGCAACCATGCAATATGATAATTGCCAAAGACATTGTTACATAGATGATATTTAATCATGTTGGATGTTATTATGAACTTACGAAAAATAAGATAAGACGGACGTTGTCTTTCATTAGTCAAAGGTCTGTTAACCAAGATGTACGATTTTATTTTGAGGTATAGCTGTTGACATGTTGATTTACTTCAAATATATATCAGTATATTACGTAATATCTCATCTTGTGGCAATCCCTTGCTGAAGAACAGCAGAACAATCTCGTGGGGAAAATGCATTTCTACATAATTAAAATTATAATTAAAATTACTAAGTATACCGAATTTGAAGACAAAAGTAAAAAATGATAAATAAAAAAAAGTAATATAACAAAATCAGTTCGAACTCATGCGTCCAAAGAAAATGACAAGTCCAAGTGTACAGATAGCTGGGATTGCAAGAACCAGGATGGAGTGAGATCAGGTACGTCGACAGGGTAAGCATGTCCCGCTATGCATGCATCACTCTTCATGCAATCGAAAAATCATATCCGGTAGCAAATGTCACAAAAAGGTTCAGTACACATTCGGTAGTAAATACAAATAGACACGTGTATGATCTACGATGACGAAAATACTTCTACAGGAAGTTGAGACATTGAATTACCGTATAGCGGATAATTTTCGGGCTTTCTTATAAAAATGGGGTACATAATTTTAACGAGTCTGCAGGTTCGTGATTAGATAGATATACCTGAATTCAGATTTAGCGAGTCTTTGTTTTTTGCGACTATGTGATAGCAGCGAATAAAGCGAAATTAGAACCTCGCGAATATTACCCACTATACGGTATTAAACCGATCGACAAATTGAAGTACAGATTTCAACCTTCAACAAATAAGTAAGGTATGGTATGATAGTTCCAAACCAGAAGAGTATTACGTTTTTTTCCTTTTTATTTGTTTTGTTTTGTGTTTTTGTTTTCTTTCGTTGTCCTTCATTTTTTGTTCATGATGAGTATTTTAATACTTGTTCCCTGATTTTTTTTATCTAAATTATTGTTTGCTTTTACTGTTTCTTCATCTATACACATAACACCAAGAGCTTTTATCATATTAAGTTTTTGTCTTGTCTGATACCAATGAGCCAACTAATGGACCTTTACAGTGTTTCTCCAGTTTCATTATTGACGATGCCTTCATTAAAGTTCATATTGGTCAATTCGGTGGTTATGACATACACTAAAGGAAGTCTTTCCATTCAGTCGGTCTGGCTGTCCTGTTTTTCGTATATTGGTGTATTCTAGTCGTCTTCCCTAGACGTAGGTCTAGTTTCATCCACCTACATAGTCGTAACTATATAATGTTACTATAGTATCTTTCAAGTGCAAATTAAGAATAAAAAGAAAATCTATAGTCATAAAAACGTCTCAATTGATAATGAGTCTTCCCAAGATTTTGTAATTTCAGATGATTGCAATTCTATCACAAAATTACTTCAGAATAATGAAATATAATTTTGTAACAATATAGAATAATAGTAGTCAAAGATATGATTACCTCTGACTTGATGAAATTATAATCTAGTGAACAGGCAAACTAATATGTCTTTATATCAACGTATTAATCCCTGTTGTATAATGTAATACACATTTGAAGTGTAAATTATAAATTGTTGATTTAACCGTACATTTTTATGTCTCGCAGAAAAGTTTATGCCAGATATGTTTTGATTTTTATTAAACGTTGCACCATTATCGCCTATCACAAATTAATGCTATTTACATAAAAAAATAGAAAGAATATATTATACCAGCAAAACTTCCATTTGACATTTTAAAGATTTTGTCGCATCTATCTGATAGCGGTTCTAGAGTCCACCGATAGATATTTACAGTTTTTTTTAAAGATACCTTCATTAGCTTTCATAATGGTCGCAACACAATGGGTGTGCCAAGCACTGATAAGATACTTATCACTTGAGCAACCTCTCTTCTGTTTTCTGGCAGCTGTATTGGTGTATTCTAGTACTACTAGCTCTGTCCTAGTTCTTCCACATCAGCAATCATCACTATTTGATATTAGTACGGTGTCTCTAATGTAGAAATTGTGACAAAAGAGAAAATGTGTATGGTCATACATGTAACGGAAGAAGTGTCTCAGCTGGTGATAGGTGTTTTGTAATTTCAAATGATTGCAATTCTATCATAAAATTACTTAAGAATAACGAAATATAATTCTGTAACAATAAATAGTTATAGTCATGGATATTATTAACTCTGACTTAATGAAATTATTATCCAGTGAAATGGCGAATAATATGTCTCTACACTGATATTAATAATCCGTTTTGTATGCTGTAATATAAATTGGAAGTGTAAATTATAAAGTGGAGATTGCACATAGACGGTTTTTGTGCTTAGCAAAAAAAGTTCAGCCAAATACGTTTAAGTTTCTATTTAGCACTACACTGAATGGCTTATCATATAGCATCAGTTATATGAAAAAAAGTGATATTCTACCGGCAAAATGTCCATTTGAATAATAAATTATTTTGTTTGAAAAATACCTTGCTGAAGTATGTAAAACTTATGAAATAATCTGCTTAAAATTAATTGAATAAGATCAGATGAAATACTGTTTCATAACAGAAATTAGAAAAAGAGTTTATCGAGTAACTAACTCTAGATACCAGTGGAACAAAGAGCAAAGGGATGGGAATTTTGAAATCAGATTTCTAAAATGTTATACAAATTCAAACTTCCATAACTGTTTGTTAATTGAATTCCAAAGCAAATTTCAACAGCTGCTTACAACGTTCAGACTTTCGGAATTAACAACAGATTAATGTTGAAATTTCCTCCTAGACTCTCGACAAAGCTGGCACAACATTACGTCTCAGTTGACAAAGAACTTCTTACAGTAATGGTATGCTCCGTCACCCAATAGCGTGTTTTATGTGATGTTGCAGACCTGCTTGAATCTACAACTCGTATTGCATTAATGAACATACTGATTCAATGGTTTCTACAGAAAGAGGAGTTCTACGTACCGAAGATTTTATAGAGATATATTCGTTTATAAATGCAAAAGTGGTACCGGAATCAATAACAGGGATTCTAAGTTTTTGGTATACGAATCAATCTTTATACTAAAACCAGGATATATAATTCGACAGTTTTGAATTAAAACTCGTAGCAAAATGAAATCTCGCTCTGAAGTAAACCATTCTCGGATTGTATTAATTTAGATTTGAAAAAGATGGACTGTTGGATATTACCTACAAGAAAGAACTATCTATTGTAGCCAGTGGAAAGTCAAAACAATCATATTTTTATGGCAGGCAATCTTTTAATTATTTACGTAACAAATGAAAAATTTGATTTGATCTCTCTTGGTTGAGAGAATCATTTGGTTTGAAAGAAAAATAAAGAAAAATGAATTGTATATAGTTAAGTATGGACATTTTATTTGATCAATAACAGTTCATTAAAAGAAATGTGAGTTTTTTTCACTGCATTATTAATAATGCATACTTTGGGATCACTTTAATTAGAAAGCTTCTTATTGTAAAAGGTTAAAGGCTATCATAATCATACCTTTCTAAATCTTTTAGAAAATGGGAAAAAAACGATACTGTTATATTATATATATTCTCAAGGGTCAGCTTTTCTAGGACAGTACATAGAATTAAAGTTGAAAAATCACGCTATCAATAATTTGTTTGAGAAATCTATTGTCAAGTCGAAATACACGACAGCAAAACTCTTCTTACATAGAAACGAAGGTTAGTAATCAACTTTTTTAAGGAGAAACCACATTTAATCTATCAAAATTAGGTATGACATGGATCTCAGTGTTGTAACAAATATATTGAAACTCAGAGGAAGAAGGATTCAAAGAAGTTTCATATTCTCTTTTCATACTTTCTAATTTTAAGTACATATTGTATACTTTGAATTATGAAAATTACTTTGAAAATGCATGTTTTGACGATGAAGTAGTAAAACAAAGTCGACTTGCAATAGCAGTAAAATTATTTCTTAAATGATGAATCTTATTGAGTGTCCTTTTTGTCGTTTTTGTCACGCCATGGTTCCTCGGTATTGCTTTTTCTTCTGCATTATATTTTGTCAAATCCTTGGCAGTTATCTGTTCCAGTCTTGTATTTTTATCGCCTGGGACCTTAGCCCTGTAGATAGTACACCAGTCTGCTATTAAGCAGAACTACCCATAAATTGTTGCAAGCTATTTTTTTCTTTCATTTGCCAGTTTGTTAACAAAAAAATAAAATAAAACAAAAACAAAAACAAAATTATATTGAAGGCTTTACGTTTTTTCGGGATAATGAATATCAATCCAAGAACGACACCTCGTACAAATTTATTTTGCCTTTTGCCCTTCACAAACGTTTATAGGAGATTTTTTGTTTATTATTATATCGTTTTTTACATACTAAAATAGATCG
>JAOXYI010231936.1:0-10887 GCA_028566495.1 Lithophaga antillarum
GAAGTCCAAGGCAATTTCAAAAGGGAAAGTCAAAAGAACAAAAGTCAATAAAAACTGACAAAACCGAGAAAACGCTCCACCATCAAAAGTAACTGAACGACTGGAAAACAACTGTTACATTCCTGACTTGGTACAGGTATTTTCTAGTGAAGATGATGGGTTAAACCGAGTTTTATGGCATGCCAAAAGACTCAATATTAAACAAATACTTCAAAATGTACATTTATCGTTTACAAACCATTTACGATGTGTGTATTAAATATTGCTAATGATCGATACTTAACACTCAATATTTTTTACAGTATTTCACGAATTTTTTGCCGAAAATTTGCTTTCAAATATGATTTTTTCTCCCCGATTCTACCGTGTTTGCTCCGTAGTTCGCATCGGTTCCTCTCCGATCACTTCCGTAAAAAAGAATTATCTTGCCATTTGGTTATTATGTCTTCCTATTGCACGCATATTTAGCAAGATGTAGTTTGATATGAAAGAAATAATGACTAAATGGCATTTGAAATCCAATTTTCAAATTCCATGAAGTTGAGACTAATATTTGAAGTCATTAACGAATTCGTCTTCCGTGAATGAAACTTCCTTCGGAAAAAAAACTTTAAAAGAACCTTTTAAAACAGTTAAAAAGCAAATAAATCTTCTAGATATCAAAAACTGTTTAAAACATGATAGTTTATTATAAATTAAAAGTAAAGCAATGCACTGTTTTAGGAAATATTAATAAAGAAGCATCGCATTTTGAAATTTCAATTACTTAAGAGAAAATAAAATTAAAGGATCTCGCGTCAAAATATATGTTTACTAACCAGTGTTTACATTACTCAGTACTATTTAAGTGATCAAGCAACCAAAACTGAATAATAAAAATATATTACGGCTAAAGTATACAGAGTAAAGTTATTCAACGCAAAAATTCGGCATCATGAAGATCGAGAAAAGTATCATTTATAAATCAGGATCCGAAGATTTTTTTTTCATTCGGAAGATTAGATATAATTTTCATTTACCTTTGTAATCATTGTTAATATATTGTTTGTTCTTTAAATCATATTTTGTCAGTTTCGAATATACATCAAAACACGAAGAGAAATCAAATTAAATTAGATCATGGAAGCGGGAAATATAAGTCACATTGACCTTTTCTTATTAAGCGGACACTATTAGCAAAAAATGCATATATACACGAATTTACCTCAGTGTATTTGAAATAGTTCCTGAGATATCAAATAGGATGATAAATAATCAATGAACTATAAAATATAGGTAATAATAGGATACCTCGATGGAGGACTTGCACATACATGAATTGTGTATGGGATGCTATATCTGTATATTAAATACTATTCGAGATATTTATGCAGAAAGTTGAACTTGAACGAAAAGGCACATGCACACGGTCGTCTTCGAATACTTTAATGTTATCTGTCCTTGACGTATCGTCTAGAACGCAAGAACCGTTCTTTTCAAAACTTCACACAATCAGTAAAATAGCTATTTATAGCATTTCTTTGTTGATAATGGTCTTATCTGGTACTGTTGATATATTGTATATGAACGTCGGTTTTTTCTTATTCTAATTGCTACAGAACACTGATTTCGATATATATCATATATTTCTAAAAACATCATTTCACGTCTTTCGGGACGTCAGGACAAAATTTTGAAACTGACATATTTCACTTTCGCAAAAAATCTAGAGATATATTTTAATTTTTCCGCGTCAGAACAACGTGCGGTCAAAGTTGTTCGAAGATTCCTTATACATACATTTTAGACAAAATAATCTTTAGCACAAAATACTGAAATTTTCAATTAGATCCATTTATTAAGCTAGTTATATTCTTAAACTTAAATAATAATTCTTGAAAATTAGGTAAACAGGGTTTATGAGATATTAAAGTAACTGTAGATAGGAAAAGAAGGATGTCTGAAAATCAGTTACTGTAAAAGTATTAATTTTCGCGGAATTCTGTTTGTTGACGTATTGGCGGGTATGATTTTTCGCGATTTAATTATTTCTTTAGTTTACGGTATATATAAAAATATTTATCTCGCGGAAATTAAGCTGCCGTGAAAATAGCGAAAATTAAAACACTGCAAATATTAATACTTTTACAATATTCCGACTCTACCCGAAGTATTGTGATTTCCTATACCTAGATTTGCATCGAAGATTTTTAATTACAAAAAGGGTATTGCAAACCTTGAACCCTGATGATTTCAGACCCAAACCTCTGATTGCTCTTGTTTGTAGTCCCGTTACAATTATAGTCCTGCCGGGCATGTTATTATCGGTGACCTTGGTTTTGGTAACAATGCTCAACTACTTGAAATATTAGCCAAGGGCCCGAAATATCGCTTCCCACAACCACTCAACTGGAAAAATATTTTCTAGTTGATGGATTCCGTGGAGGACTATGCAAGAAAGCGACTGGAACGAGAATTATACACACTTTCCGAATGGATTAAAGCAGTGAGATCATTCACAGAAAACAGAAGTTAAAAGGGCACACGAACACAAGGGCGCCTTCTGATGTCATGCCCCGGAAGTAGTAAATGCTGTAAATACCCTACAGGATAAATATGTTATTGTTCCAGCTGACAAAGCCTCTAACAATATGCAAAAATCATTATTCTGAATGCCTATAAAAGAACTGTGATTTTGCATCGGGAAATCCTATATATAAAAATATACCCACTTTTCTTATAAAGAAAGAGATCTTGGAAAACCATAAATCAGTCCTTGTCTTCTTTGAGGAGTGTACCTTCCTTCTTTTACTGGATACCAAAATTATATAAATATCCATATAAGGTACATTATATATCAGGATCTTTTCGCTTCTCCACAAAAGCTCTTTCCAAGGTTCTTACAACCATTCTGACTACAGTCAAAGAAGACCATCAAAATATTGTGAAGAGGTGTCAATCAGATATGGATTCTTGAAAACTCCATAGATTTACTCCAATGTCTATGTTCACAATTACTGACATTCTGCAGTAATATTAAAACTTCTGATTTCTCTACTCTCTACACGACTTTACCTCATTCGAAGGTGAAGGAATGCCTGAGGCTTTTTGTTGAACAGTGTTTCTTTTATAAGATCGGTAAACGAAGATATCATTTTTTTTACATTTGTAGTTCTTGGTCGGGAAAAATCCTATTTTGTTTAGAACCATACTGATTCAAATAACAGATACACCGAAACAGACATATCGAGAATGCTGGACTTTTTTCCTATTAATAACATATTTGTTGAATTTGGTGGATTGATATCTCAGACGAAAGTCGGTATTCCAGTGGGTACTAATTGTGAGCTCCTCCTAGTCGACTTGTTTTTGTATTCATATGAAGCAGAGTGTATACAAAACCTTCTGACAAATAAGAAGAAATGACGTCTGGCTAAATATTTTACTTTCACATTCAGATATATTGATGATGTGCTGTACCTCAATAATCATCACTTCAGTGAGTGTTTATGTGAAACAAAATAGTGTCCTGTGAAAAAGTGTCCTTCTGGACACTATTTCATGTTAAATCTTCATGAAGTAGTGTCCTGGTCTATAAAATTTTGTCCTGGCTATCCGGACTAAATTTTATAAACTGCTGGACAGTTTTTCACAAAAATACATAATAATGAAATAATGTCCTAGCAAAGGGAGATAATTATTTCATAACTGTATATAATAAGTAAATGAAGTAAAATTAATAATATTTTTATCGTATTTCATGATGGTTTCAAGTTCTGATATATACTCCTATAAATGTTTAATTTTATATCTTTGAACAGCAGTATAACCATATTTATACTACAAGAAGGCATGAAAAATTTAAATATATGTTTATTAAAACTTTATTATGGTGGACAACAATTTATTTTTACAAATTTAATTAAACAACATCTTGATGAAAGGAGATAATTGACATAAATTTATTATATACTAGCTGGACATGATTTTCTAAAGAATCTATACCAAATTGTCCTGCTGGACAGTATTTCATATCTATATGGTGTGAAATAGTGTCTGCATAAAGGGAGGTAATTATCACATCATTTAAATGTTTGAAACAAATAGAATTATTAGGTGTTTATCAGTTTTGCAAATAACCTTGCTATTTAAACAAGATGGATGGGACTGAGTATAAACAAATATTAGATTTCTTGTATGATGAAAAATATCCTGATAATATGTCAGAAAACCAAAAAAGAACTTTAAGAAGAATGGCAAAGAACTTCAAAATTAAAAGCACTGTAATGTATTACATGCAAGTTAATCTTAGTGGCAAAAACAAAACTGCAAATGAAAAATTGGTTGTCCATGAAGACAAAATTAAAAGAGTATTATATCTTTGTCATAATGATAGTGGATTAGGATGCCACTGGAGTTAGTTCACATAATTTATACACCAGGTCTTTCTGTATTAACAAACACAACAATTTACAAACTAACTTTTAGTCACTACAAGAAAAGCGTGGCAATAATAGTATAAATACTGAACTACGAGCCATATTCATAATAATAGTATATTCCACTGGTCATGTCTTATTTGTACTACCATTGTTTAAAAAAAATTGAAATGTTTAATTTTTGTGGACAACATTTCATAGACCCAGACAATTTAACAAGACAACATTTCATTATGAAATTATGTCCACTTACCGTGGACAGCTTTTCATAGACCCTGACAGTCTTTCATAATGGAATGTTGTCCAGGACTGTATATCATAATGAAATCATGTCCTCGGACACTATTTTATATGTAATATTGTCCGGTGGACAATATTCCATGGCGGACATTATTTTATGTTGCATTTACATCTCGTATACATTTGTATCCTAGTGAACTTGAAATAAAGAATATGACTAGAAGGTCTGCTTCATATTTAAACCTTTTCCTAGAAATTGACACAGATGGACAACCCAGTTCTAGGATCTATGACGAAGATGACAATTTTAGTTTTCCTATCGTCAACTTCCCTTTCCTCGTTAGTAATATACCCTCTTTCCCGGCATGTGGTGTTTACGTGTCTCAGTTGATAGAAAATGCCAGAACCTGTTCTTACTACAATGGTGTGTCTGATAGGGGTATACTTCTCACCCAGAAACAACTCAACCAAGATATTAGGAAGAAAGGTTGACATCTTCGCTTCGCAAGTTTTACGGTTGCCATCACGAGTTGATCGATCCCAAGATTATCATGATAATAGTTATACAGAGAAAGACAAAGGTGTCCAATTGATAGTGAAAATGAGAGGTTCATTTATATTCCAATTTTAGGATAACAAATCTTACACATTTGTTGGAAGCTTTTATGACAAAATCCTGTGAGTTGGTTCTATCATTCCAATTAGCAGTAAATTCTTAACAGAAAAAATTGAAAGATTTCCATATAATTTAAATTTATTAAATACTTTCATATGTAGGAAACCGCCTCTGGGATATAATGCTTAGCGTACACGCCTGGAGAGAGTAGATCAGGGTTTGAATTTCGGCTTAGTCAAATCAACACTTTGTAAAATTGGTATTGGGTTCTTCTCCGCTTACCATGCAGCATTAAGAAGATACAGCAAAGACTGGTCGACTTGGAGTATGAATAATTTGTCCGAATCGGGTGACATGTCTATAAAAATCCAGCTCATTATGCTGGTCTGGTACATCCACAAACCTATAAACATCGCACAATATAATTTGTTCCCGCTCCCATGATATAGCTAAAAAACTGCTGACTTGTCATTAAATAATATTCATTCGCTGTCTCATTTGCATGAATAAGATGAGATGAAATAGTTTCCTATTTAACATATCTAGAAAAAAACTAATAAGCCAAGGATATGCATTGCTATTTTTTTCAGAATTAGTTTGCAAAATTGAACATATAAGATTAGCAATGTACCTTCAAAACATTATCTTCCTTTCGGTAAAAATAGGAGGTTTGTAATGGGATGTGCCTTTTATTGAACAAGAATATCATATGAAGTTATACTATTTCAATACGAAAACTGTCCTTATAACCTTTGACACTGCAATTTGCTACTCTTTATTACAACTATGCATCACATTTTTTATAAGGGTATTAGTGATGTACATAATACTTTTACATCTGTTAAGCTTTGACAAAGAGATTTACTTACATGTAAAATCCCATTAATTTCATGTTTCTCAATTTGCAAATATTGTTTTTTCATTAGCAGTCATCAACACTACTAATGAATTAATATCTTCCATGGTATCTTTCAATTATTAGACAAAGCGGAGAAGATGACTTCCCTCAATACCTAAATCTTGTTGTATATAACTTTATTACAGACCATCTGCTGGTTAAGTTATTCAATAACCGTGACGTACGAATTTCGTTAATACTGAATTTTGATCGTTTATAATATGATTCACTTGGGTCTCTCAAATTTGTTCAGTTATTTCATGACGAGTGTTAATATTTTGAAAATAATTTGGAAATAGGTAGATGTACGCTTACGTAGAAACTGATAAAAAAAATCCGCTTAAACAACTGAAGAACAAGATCGAGGAGACAAATCAATGGCGGACAAGGGAAGTGGACCTACATATATGTATATGAAATAGAATTTTCAAGTGATGGCTGCAAGGAAATACAATTCCCTCCTGCCGTATTGTAGAGCATTTATGGGAAATTTGCAGTACCTGTGATACATCCTTTATCGTGTAGTTAAGCACTTCAGTTGTATTACAAATTAACAGTTACCAATTTCTTTAAAGTAAGACATCGTCTTATTGTATGTGTAGTTATTTGTTTTGACTCTGTATTATTTAGTCGTTCTAGGTCATGTCCATATTTATCTTTTGATATTGTTTGGCTACTGAGTGTTTGTAAATAGTATTCTCCTTTGCTCACTGCGACTATGTCAATATTTATACACCTATTTGTTGATTTTAATTGCTGTATGTTTTGGGTGGATTTTCGCAATTTGATATTTGTATCGTTTTACTACAGGGAATGACGGCTTTGGAACTTAATAAGAAGTTTGCAAATGCCTCCTGTGAAGATCTTTTCAAGGTAAATTTACTGTTATTTGAGTTTTTATCTTTCAAATAAACAGAAGATACATCAATTTAGCTCTCTAATATAAGTTTTGTTCGCTGAAACCATGTATCAGGAAAACAGTTTGATCATTTCTTACCACCGACATCGTAGTAAGCATATCCTTTTATTTCGGTTACTGACAGTAACTACATATTGAATTAGAACATTATTAATATATAAAATATGGTAATTTTTATACTGGTATACTGGTTCCACCCTATTCCTCCGTCATTCCGTCCGTCACACTTTTTTGTAGCGTTTTTCTCAGCAACTACAAATCACAGCTCCTTGATATATGGCAGTGATCTTTGTGTAGGTATGCCATACCGTGTAAAGCAATATCAGATTTGCCGCATATCCACTTTCTGTTTGACGACGACATGTACGTTTGCTTGATACATAGTAAGGGTAGTAAATTTTCGTAACATTTTTCGCAGTAACTATAAGTCACAGCTGGTTGGTATTTGGTAATGACCTTTTTGTAGGTATGCCATACCGTGTAAAGCAATATCAGGTTTGCTGCATATCTACTTCCTGTTTGAAGACTACATGTACTTTTGCTTGATATATATTAAGGGTAGTAAATTTTCGTACCATTTTTCTCAGCGACTACAAGTCACAGCTCCTTGATATTGGCAGTGATCTTTGTGTAGGTATGCCATACCGTGTATCCACTGCCTGTTTGAGAACTACATGTACTTTTGCTTGATACATAGTAAGGGTAGTAAATTTTCGTAACATTTTCTTCAGCAACTACAAGTCACGGCTGCTTGGTATTTGGTAATGACCTTTTTGTAGGTATGCCATACCGTCTAAAGCAATATCAGGTTTGCCGCATATCTACTGCCTGTTTGAAGACTACTTGTACTTTTGCTTGATATATTTTAAGGGTAGAAAATTTTCGTAACATTTTTCTCAGCAACTACCAGTCACAGCTCCTCGATATTTGGCAATGATCTTTGTGTATGTATGCCATACTGTGTAAAGCTATATCAGATTTGCCGTATATGTACTTCTTGTTTGACGACTACCTGTACTTTTGCTTGATATATAACAAGGGTAGTAAACATTTTTTGTAACATTTTTCTCTGCAACTACAAGTCACAGCTGCTTGATATTTGGGAGTGACCTTTGTCTAGGCATGCTATACTGAGTAAAGTGATTTCAGACTTGTTGCGTATCCACTTGCTGTTTGATCAGTACATGTACTTTCTCTTTATATGTAGAAAGGGCAATACATTTTCATAACATTTTTCTCAACAACTTTAAGTCACAGCTCCTTGATATCTGGCAGTGATCTTTGTGTAAGTATACCATACTGTGTAAAGCGATATCAGATTTGGCATATATCCACTTCCTGTTTTATGACTACATATACTATTGCTTGATATATAGTAAGGACAGTAAATTTTTGTAATGTTTTTCTCAGCAACTTCAAGTTACACTGCTTGATATTTAGCAGCCGTACCATGTAAAACAATTTCAAACAAGTCGCTTATAGCAAGAGCAGTGAATTTTTGTAACATTTTTCTCAGCAACTACAACTCACATCTTTTCGATATTTGATTTCAAGCTTTGTCTAGATATGCCATACCCTGTAAAGCGATTTCAGACTTTTACTTATCCATTTCTTGTTATTCTAGTTTACACTTTTTAGGTTGGAGTGGGGGTATACATTTGTGAACATTGGCTCACAGTTCCCACTAGCTTTCACTACATATTTCAAAGACTTTTGGGAAAGGATAATGTTAGATTAAGTCACTCTCTATGCGAGTTACGAATATTTGGAACAAAACAATTTCTTCCTGAGCTGTCAATCTCAAATATTAGTCTTATCTTTTAAATGGTTTCACATTTTCTTATTTTAAGCAGGATCACGACTTCAAATAATATCCAATAGATATTTTTTTTAAAAATTGACATGGAGTTAGTATTTTTTGTATATATATTAATAATTTAAATTTAAAAAGTATTCTTCCGTGCTTGTTTTTGAGATATTCTGCGACAAAAAGAGGTTGTCTGAGCTTCTAGATTCCATTCTGGATTATAAAAGAAAATTCAATGAAAATCACTTACATTTATCGAAAAATATTAGCAACCAATATAAAAATTCCTTAAGTTTGAGAGAACTTTGGCTAAATTATATACTTTCTGTTAAAACAAGAAAAAAGAAAGGTTAAATATTCTTTTTTCCCTCGCTATTAAAGACGAAACGGTAAACTCCATCTTTGTATTCAAATTACCTCCCTTGTTTTAAAATCGGGTTTTCTCAAGTTGAATCTCATGATCTTTTGTCTGATAATAAATTTCTTACGGACTGTTACAAATGTGAAAAATTATAACATTAGTAATTAATTAACATCAAAATTCACATTAATTTTTTTAATATGCAAAATATTTACAAAAGTTGAGGATCAAATTATCATATAACTAATTTAATACATTTGTTTATCAACAAAAAGATGGTCTGTAAGGTTTTAAGTAGTTACACACATTATGCCGAACTTTTGTTAACGTTATTTCTTTCCGACATGATAATTTTATATCTTGTACCAATGAAATGAAATAAAATATCACTCTGAGAAACATCATCGTTGATGAAAATAAAAAGAATTTCCTCGACCAAACTAGTGTTGTCAAGTGCACGTGAACTAGAATTATCAAAAGACTACTTGAATTTGTATGGTGGCTGTACTCAGTTTATTAATCACTGTGGAATTCCCAGGTCATACAGGAACAGTTTTGCAATTGATTTAAGATACAGTATCTTATCCTAAATCGAAAAATTTTTATTTCGGAAAAATTATGACGTAGTTCGCTTGTTACATGATAATGACGTCATAACTTACAAGATAACATCAGCTTATATTAGATCTGTGTCAACTGACAGTTTCCCATCTGTAACGTGAGACTGAAATAGTCATATTTTGTAATTGGAGAGAGGAAAAATTCATTCATTGGCACCGCAATATTTTGTTAGAATACTGAAATAAATAATGATAAATAGGTTTAAAAATTGTCTACAGAGTGAATTTTTTTAAATTAAAATGCAGGAAAGTATTTCAACATTTATATAACTGATTTAAAGAACAATTTCGAAACACTGCGTGAATTAAGCATTTAAAAATTTGCCAAGTTTTCCGCAAATTTTGGAATGTCAACATGGCGCTAGAATTAGTTTTCAAATCGTATGAAAACGAAAGAATTCAACAGTTAAACTATTAGCTTATCTTTCCTTTTTTTGTATAAAATCAATGTATAATGAAGACGAAACAACTCGAATATTAACAAAATCGAAGGAGATAACTGGCGGAAATCATGTATCCTAATCTTTTTCGATTTAGGAGCAGTTGTTGCAATTTAGCACATTTAACGTTGGCCGTTTCAGTCACACAAATATTTTCTAAAAACAACCATATACACGTATTAATAAAATATAAATTGTTTGACAGTGAGGATTATAAGAATTACAGCATTTTTGTCTCGCCTGCGACGAAGTCGCTGAAGGCGAGACATAGGGAATACTTTTCCGACGGCCGCGGCGGCGTAAACTTTCATTAAAAGGTGTATATCTCAGGAACTGCTTTACCTAGGTTAACTAAATTTGGTCCATAGATACCTTATGAAGTGTACTTGTCAGTCAACCACATGTCACCTGACCTTGACCTCTCTGTCATGGTCCAGTGAGCAATGTCAAAGTTTTGTGATTAGGTCAGTTTCTTGGTAACCGCTCATGAAAGGTCAACTATATTTGGTATGTGAATTGATCTTAATGGGTACATGTCAGTCTGACATGTGTCACCTGACCTTGACCT
>JAOXYI010232047.1:0-17459 GCA_028566495.1 Lithophaga antillarum
TTGCATTTCTCGTCTAACTAAACCATAACTGTATCTGGAATATATTTGCTGTCAATTTTCAGAATTCGGTAATTACGATAAATATTTTAGACGCAGATTTATACGACATAAAATTCGGAAAACGAGATATTTGTCGCGAAGAAAGACAATGTATGCTAAGGTTTTAGAATTGTATGTATGTTTACATTGTAGCTCCGTTAACATAAAGAGTAGCCTTCAATCAAGCTATCTCATTCGTTTCAATACACAGAACAGCCATGGCTCATGGGAACCTGTAATAATATTTTAATTACCAATATGGTAATCGAGATTGGCCGGGGTCTAGATGTGTGAGTTATGAAAAGGGAACTATTAAGTCAAAGAACAACATCGATTCATCTCTTCAATACTGTTATCATATCAAACTAACCTTATCACATATTTTGTACTTTCCTGATATTTTTCTATCTATCTGTGTATCTACCTATCCGTAGCCTCATACTGGCTCACATGACTCATATGATCGAGGGTTAAATGCCATAAACCGTAAAACTTTGAATACCCTGACTGGAAACTACATTCAAAATGTTAGCGGAAGATATTTTAACCTATAAGCGTAAGCGTACAACAGCCTATAAAAAAATTGCGATTCCGGAAAATTTGAGATAGTTTATACGATATCCAGATCTATTAGTCCGCGTTTGTTCTTTTTGTTTCCTCCATGCCACGACTTCCACTTTCAGCTTCCGGTCAGGGTATTCATAAGCTGTACGGTTTATGAGATTTACAATAAGTCATATGTTCCTGACTGCTTTGAATTTATCACTCATAGCATCAAAAAGCACAATAAATACATAAACTTGTATGTACATTTAATTTAACATGCATTTTTATTTAAAACAGTAACGGAATTTTAGAACTAACTGGAGATTGAGCATACCGAAGATAATACAGATACATTTAAGGATTTGTAACCAGTGACTACTTGGAAAACACAAAGACCACAACATTTATTTCAATCGATTTGCTCCACTGATGGCACAAAATTTGATCGAAAGGAAGAAGTCTTAATATGTTCCAAGAACATGTTTTTTTTTCAAAAGGGTCTCGGTGGTCGAGTTTTCTAGATAGTTAGTCAAATCTACTGTAAACCACCACCGTGCGAATATTGGGGTTAAGTTCAAGTTAGATTAGGAGCAAGGTTCACTAGTCACCGATCTTAATTGATAAGTATTGTTACTTTTCTGTCCAAAGATCGGGAGTTCTCACTAGGTACTCCAGCTTCCTTTCCGATAAATACTGGACGCCACGATAACACTAAAAAACGCTGAAACTGGCATATAAACCCCCTTCAAAACATAATTAACCAATCATACTTAAAATTCTTATATTTGATAAAAAGCGTTAGATGAGATATTGAAAACAATGTTGACTATTTGGGTTCGGGTATATCGGTTAGAAAATTCGATTCTTACAAATGCCGCTGAAAAAACATTGTGCCACTATACCGCAAAAAGGTAAAATTTGCTTAGGATAAAATATGAACTATATACAGAGCTAGCTAAAAATATGTTTACATTTAAAAATAAAACATAAAATTTAGATAGATTACCAATACCTTAAATTGTTGATATTTCTTCCAAGGATAGCCGATGAAAGCGTTCCCGCTTATTTCCAATGGGGCCCTTTGAAGTGATTAATATTGATAATATAAAGATTGTTGAAACGAGGGCACGGCAACTAAATTAATATCTTTTCAAACAGATTACGAGTAAGTTACATAAAAAAATTAATAAGTTTACACTACTTTTGTGGACTTTTATTCCCTTTTTGAATTTGTATATGTCAGAAATAGATTTAATATGACTAGGAAGAGAGTTCCAGTCTTTGATAGCATTGAAGAAAAAAGATGAAGAGTCAGCCCCTTTGATTTTGGAACCACAAAATTGTATTGACTTGATCTGCTGTTATATACATGATGTTAACTCACTTTAATGAAATGTTCTTTTAAATAGGAGAAACATTTGTTATTATAAATTTTATGTGCATGGCCTAATCTTAATTGTTTACTCTGTTATCGACGTTCAAAAATCCAATGCTTGACAGTTCTTGTAGGTGAACACTGTTCTGTTTTTGGCAGTCTGAAGTTTGTTTTTGAGGGTCTGCGATAGTTCCGGCATACCAAGAAGAGCAAGAATAATCCATATGACATTAAACTAGAGCCATTGTAATTGTTTTGCGTGTTTCTCACGATAAGCAACTGGCTTTCCGGTATATGAATTTTAGTCTAGAGTTTACTTTTTTGATAATGGAGTTCACTGTTATTTCTCCAGGTAAGATTTGATCTATGTCTATGCCTAAATATTTAACTCTGGACTGTGATTTAATTATATGATCATTACATTCTACCTGAAAATCTGTCACTTCAATTTACGTTTTGGACCAAAGATAATGTATTCTGTTCTGCCTAAACTTAAAAATAGCTTATTGTCATAAATCAATTCCTACACATCTCTAGTTCCTTACCTAATTTTTGCGAGATAAATTCCGGATTTTTATAAGAAAATAATATGGCGCTGTCGTCGGTATATAACAAGAATTTATAGTCTGACTGAATACTGATAGACATATCGTTAACATAACACAAGAAAAGCAAAAGGCCCAAAATGATTCATTGGGGTACTCCAAAAGTTATATCAAACAGCTCTGATTCCGTCCCATTTACATTTATGAGTTCTTTCCTCCTTGTTAAATAAGATTCAAACCATTTATGGTAATATTGATCTAACATGGGAAACTCAATAAAAATATTAACAGGTAACGTCTTTCACATAGATTTTGTATTAAATATATCATGCCCAACATATTCCAAGAGATGGCCATGGGCTAAATTCATATATAATTTGTATTGACACAAAATTTGCAAAATATAATAATAATCAGTAATTTATATCGTAATGAAAGTATTCTACTTACATGTACGTCCGTGTATTGAAAGTGTATGAAGCTTATCGTTTAGTATTTTGAAGAAAAAAAAATACAGAAGAAGCAATTCCATACTAATATTACACCATGACGGGTATTAAATGCACAATGGGTATTCTGTACTATTTGAAAGTAATCCGACAGAAAGTGAGGAAACTGAAAAATTCAGGTTACTACAGGACTCATTTGCTAGTCACAAATTCTTTACTTTTCTACAAAACGGTAGGTCTCACATTCAGAGCAAGATTTGTTTATTATTGCAGAATATCAGAATATCAGAACTGATTATTTAATTAATTGAATATTTACAACATTAAGGATAATATCACATACAAGGTATTTCGGAAACCTAGATTACAATATGGGACAAAATGACAAATTTCACATGAGTTTATAGAACTGCAATTCCTGGAAATCTCTATTAATTTATGTTTAAATGTTATCATATTTTTAATATTCCTTCATAATCATAATAGAATTTTGTGATATTTTTCCTTTCTTTTCTAATATTATTGTTACTTTGGTATTACCGAATCTCTTCATTTCTTGTTGAATTCGTACGGCCTTGAAAGGAAATTGATCGCATCAAAGCATTGTTTTACCTATTTTATATATCAATCGTTCGCCTGTCCTCTTGCGTATTTATAATGACGTTAAATTATTCCTTCAACATACTGTTTGGTACAAAATACTACAACAAACCGATCGATTAATAGCCAAAATAGCAACGGTCAAACCAGATTGTTACGTTGGAGTGTGTAGAGATATTTGTATTCCAACGTTTGTTGTGTTGAATATATATAAAGATTAGGATTGCGAAAAAGATCAAGACTGAAAAAAGGTGATCAGGTGTGTGACGTGGCGAATTGAGAATTTGCCTGGAGGACACAGAGTTCTTTTTCCAAGAACATTCATAGAAGACGGCTATTATTTGTCTCTTTCGGGGATTTTTTGTGAATTCAGCTTAAGTTAAGTCAGTTTTGACTTTGTTTTGTGTATTATATTATGGTTTTACGTCGATTACTTCGTATTGACTTCGCTGAATTGTTTTATCTGGGAACAGTTATATTAATTTGTGTTGGGTAGTTTGACGGATTGTAAAAGGATTTCGTTTCCCCTTTTTCTTTGCTGCCTAGCCAGGGTTTTGTATTACTTTTGAAGAGATTAGCTCGTCGTTGTTAGACACATTATCTAATTTATGGACAATAGTATTATCATTTTGGGTATTTGTGTTCTTGTCGGCATATGTGTTGGCTTATAATTTACCAATTTTTGTCTTGTTAAAGATATTTTCGTGTGGTCCTTGATTCCTACATTTAAATGTTCCAGGAAATCAATGATTATTTCTCCATATTGTTCATATTTTTAGATTTTAAAATTGTGTTTGCCTTTTACATATATATAGAAAGTTGTTTCAGAGTTGAGTTACGTAGTTTTAAACTAATTAATTCTTTATTTTTGTTAGACCATAAGAAATGTTTATTTGTTAGATCATAACAAGATGTTTACCTTTTAAATATATATAGAAAGTTGTTTCAGAGTTCAGTTGTTTATTCTTAAACTTATTAATTTTTATTTTTGTTAGACCATAATAAATTTTTACTTGTTATATCTTAACAAGATGACACTGATAATACTGCTATATCAGTAAGTTGTCTGTTACAGTATCTATGGAATGCAGTCGTCTATATAGTCGTGGATATATTTGTCAAAACCAAAGTAATAAAAAGTTGTAGTTGAAGATACGACAAAACGGTCTCTACTTTATCTTTTGTCCTTAGATTTACATATATTGTGTATAATGTTGTCATCATAAATGTCTACAGGAAAAGGATTTTTATGGAGGCCTTTACCCCACAATATGAAATCTGGCTTGAGAGGAGAAAGACCAGTAGATCGTAATGATTTCGGATTATTCGAACTGAGAAGACATCGATACTGCAAGGAAACAGCTTAACATACCTTATGAAGAACTCACCCTTCGACGTACAAGACAAGACAGCGATGAATGGTTTCAATCTGGAAAAAGTATGAGAGTCACTGAAAGCACAGTTCAACGTGCAGCAGAATTTAAAACATTAACGATCCAAAAGAACATTCTGAAGACGTTTTCGGAAACAAATATTTGAATAAACTAACATACGAACAATCTGCAGGAATGAAGCAATGGTAAGAAAACGAAATAAATGCTGTTGCTACCCGGTGTTTGAAAAATCATGACTACTCTTTTCCCAGAATTAATGTTTTGTGAAGAAGGCTCATTTCCAATTAAAAGAGGAAACGCGGACGTAACAATAGTTTCTCTTGATGGAAGTCTTAGACGATATAACTGTAAAATTCTAGTACTAGAGGGAAAACCAGAAGTCAGTATTTAAATAAAAGTGCCCGGCACCAAAAATACTGCATTTCCAATGCCAATGTATCATTGTGTCAGTGCTTGACATGTATGCTAATGTCTACTTGCGTAATATATACTGAATTAAGATAAACATCTGCATATAAGCTGGTCGTGTGAGAGCAGAACTGTTTAATGCAATATAATTAAGACATAGTTCATGGTGAGAAATAGAGGCTGTGATACACCGAAACCAGACTGTCAACAGAAGCAAAGAACTTGAGCAAGAAATAATACAACAAACAGATAAATGCCAAGTTTGGGGTGAATTTCTGACAGTTTCCCTAAACTTGGAAACCATACAGATGTGGAAAAAAAATGAAATAATTAAAGATCAAGTTAAACTATCAAAGAAGGAAACTGAGAACATATTACTGTGTACTAAATCTTTAATTACCAGACAAATGCGTCCACCGTCGTGATATTTTCAAGTGCAGATGTCAACCGATTTGGGCTAGAGAAACTGGTCATGGAATGTCTATCTTTTGAGGATACAGGTTTTGCATGGATATCACGAAGAAAGTTGCCGGACACTTTCTAAGAGCATGTGAGGTATCTGGATTATATATCTCATGCATTACACTTGATGGTAAGTGGGCTGAGCTTAAAGACGAGGACACGTCCGGAAGACCGTTATCTTTGTTTCAGCTGAAGCAGAATTTCTAGAAGACAGTAATTATTTTAAGTAAAGATGAAATGTTAGATGAATTTACTTTTTATAAGAAAGGAAATTAAGTACAAAATGCTCAAACAGTAATGATCAATCTGAAAGCACAAGACACAGGGCTGCGCTCTCCAATAACACTTTTAGTAGACGAGAGGTTTTTGATTGCTCCTTCTAAATGTGTTTTTACAACAAAAGAAAATACTAAAAAATTGAAAAAAACAGCCAATAGATTTCACACTTGTGATAAATAATATAGATCATATCAGTAGTATATCAGATGCCAGAGTTTCTGATTTACTTTACGAAGATTGTCAGACGAATTTAGCTACCTGAATATGACATTAAAACAATTCAAGACGAAAAAATGTTTAAAATATTAAAAGTGTTCAAGAGCAAAATCAATAAAAGCCAATGAACTGAGTCAAACTATTTCGTAGTTGAAAAATAAACTTAGAGTTTAAAATCAAAGCGATAAATCTTAAACTTAACAAGTGGAAAAAATCAATGCTCTTTCATGCCTCTTTGGAGACAGATCAGTACCTAACGAAATCCTAATGAAATAATTTACAAAATGAATTCTATTGAAATTATAACCAAATACTGGTTGGAGCCTCAACAGTAACTGAAGCAGTTATAGTGAATAACACACGTTTCAAGTTTGAGCCTACTTATATATCCGTCGTTGAGATTTAGGGAGAAAGTGCACAAGAGTAAGATGTTTAGCTGAGCATCATTTGAGAACTCATTTTAGGTCGAGATTTGTAAACATATAACGGACGATTTAAAAACTATCACTGGGGAAAAGGTAGTAGAAGCAAGAACGATTTCACTCGTGATGGTAATGTTAGAAGTAAACCAGAATGCTAAAATAATGGATCAACAAAATGATCAGCCGATAAGGTTATGTTCTGTGAAGAACTTGAAACGGAAATGATGAGAAAAGAAATTAAAAATGAAGCTTATTTTGCAAGTTGTTCAGAGAATGGCTTGAAGATGAGGATCAACTAGGAGTTTCAACTGTAAACAGTTGTGCACTTGTTCTCCACCGCTGTAAATGGTTCTTAGATAGTATTGATTTGGAGACTTTTTTCCAACTGCAGAGTCCTTTATCAACGGGATCTCTAGGGTAATGTGTGAAGGACAATTTCAGTGATAGAAGCTCACATGTATATCTAGAACATACACCTGGAAAATCTTGTCCACATCGGTTGCTTGGATGTTTTTCGTAAAATATCTGAACAGGAACAACATAATAATGTGTGCCGTCAGGACAGTTATTTCGAAGAAATTAAGCATACTACTGGGCTGGTCTGTATTGCTTGGGGTTTAATCCGCAAAGGTATAAGTTTTACGTTAATAGATATACAACAATCCTATCGCTGATGTCGAGGGTCCTAATTCATCTTTGCCAAATCAAATGCATGTATATTTTTCTCTTTATTGGCAACTGTAGTAGTTAATTTGCTGATAATTGTATATTATCCTATGATCTTACCAAGGATGACCACAGAATAATAGTGGTAGAATCAGAAAATGGAAGCGCACTGAGTACTCGTTAACCCTGTTTAATCCTGGCACTTTATCCTGACAAATCCCCTACCAAATCACGCTGTGTTGATTTCATATGATTGAATGCAAGCACACCTGGCTAAAAGCAGGGGTGAGTATTTGCCATCATTTTGTGTCAGGCATCTGTCTGTCGTTCGTTTGTACATCGTCCGTTTGTACACTTTTTACATCTGAATATCCTCTGAAACCAACAGACGAATTCAAGCCAAACTTGGCAGGACTGATCGTCCTCTCCTTTCAAAATTTGTATCTGGTAAAATTACCTTGGATCCAAGAGGGCAACCGTCCCTACAAATAGAAATTTCTTCAAATGGCGAGGAAAACTGCTTTTTCTGCAGAATTGGATTAAATTTGAATTGAAGCTACAAGATATATTATGATAGTTCTTCAAACATATGTTGGAAATTTGTACTTTTGCAGATTTTACTAATCTAATACGAAAAAACCACTTTGACAAAACACATAAACTGGAACTGCAGTGCAGCAAGAACATTCAATAAGAAATTTCGTTCTTTGTAGGTACTTTTATATGGAAACGGCACATTCAAGAGCTTACAAATTACCAGCCCTGGAACTTGATAACTACTAATATGTCTATAGTAGTATATACGGACGGTTCATTTATTATCCTACAGTAGGAGCCGAAGAGCCGGACGAACCAAAAATGACTGTTTGATCAGAAGTAACGTCATCATAAGTTACATAATGTCACCGGAAGCTATTGACCAGAAACGATTACCGGAAGGTGATGAGACCGAAAATGAGATCACTTGTCATGTGCGAACAAGTCTCCCTTTTCTTTGGTTTCTCTCTGTGTCTTCCACATTTTCGACAATCTCGTACTTTTCTGGTTGCAACTAAGTGGAAGGTGTCTGCCCATGTTGGATGTATTTGTTGCTCATGCGCAACCAGAAGTTAGTCTTTTTCCTGCCATTTTGACAGATTTTGTATTTAAATGTTTTCCCTATTTTCTCGTTCTGTTTGGTTATTTGAAGGAAGTTTCTGTATGTGTTTTAATTTTATCATTTTCGGACTGCACCGGACTGTGGGTCTCACAGGCATGCATTACCGGAAGTTATACGTTTCCCGTCATATTTTATTTTTCTTTATTTTTTTGTTTTCTCGTTCTGTTTGGTCTTAGGACAGCGTTTTTAACTGATATTTGAATTATATCGTCTTTGGTATTCAATATGGGTATCATGCCTATGCGCTACCAGATGTAAGCTCGTTTACCGTCTTTTTCATTTTCTTTGATGTTTTGCGCTCTGTGTGGTCTTTATTTGTGTGTTATAGTGTTGGTTGATTGTTTGATTGTTGTTTACTGTCCAGCGAGCAATATTTCAGCTATATTCAAGATGACATAGTGTTGGAAAGCATTCATTAGTGATGTTGACTATTGTATACACATCATGCTCATAGCTTAGTCTGTTTTCAGTCGTTTTTTATGAAATATGTTCAAATTTTCATTCAGTTGTTTATCTGGTCTGATCGCTGTTCCCATGTGTATTTGTATTATCTGAGTTGTTTAGTAAACCGATATAACAAGCAGATGTAACTCTCGATAAACAGGGTCTTTCTAGGGTGGGTAATTATAATTATCTTGTGATGTGCTCGGGTGACATCAGTTTCTTTGGAGTTTCCTTTAAAGGAGACAACTCGAAGTCTTGATAAGGGAGAGAGAAGTTACTCGAGGGTTATGGATTTACATGAGGACTAGAAAAGGGTCCAAAGAGGACTCCAGGAAGGCCCAGAAAGAGCTAGTGAAGGTGAAAAGAGGCCATACATCGAAGGGCTCACAGGAGGGTTCAGAGAGGGCTAGATGAGGTGACAGAAGGCCGGACCAGAGAAATGCAGCGCAATGGCTGGAGCAGGTGTTATAGAATCCAGTGAGAGCTAGAAGGGAGTTCCGACAGGGCCAGCGGAGGTAAAAGGGGGCTAAGGGAGTGTTAGAGGATGCGCAGAGAGGGGTAGGGGAGGTCAGACAGGCCATCGACAGCAACAACAATAAGTCTCCAAGTAGCAGAGGCAACAGTCATCAAACTTCCAAGCAGCAGCATTCATCAGACCCTCAATGAAACGGCAGCAGTTAGTCACTCCAAACGGCAGCAGAAATCATTTCCTTCAAGGAACACATATACACCTTCGAAGCTGCTACAATTCATTAAATCGTCGATTTCCATTTGTCTTCTTGTCCTTTTTTATTCTTTCTTCGCGTTATCTCTACGACTGGTACAAGTTACTCATTTCAGCGTTTGCCGACCAGACCACTTCAAATAGCCAATAAGATGTCCTTTCTCAAAATCAATGAAAACATTCGATTGAATTCTGTAACATAGGTAGTCGTTGATATGTCAATGCTTTAGGAAAGAGGTGTTTATTCAGTCCGAGTATTTTCAAAGCGATCGATAAAAATCCATTCTATATTCTCCAAAATAATATCCTTCATGGGAAGTAATTTCAGTTATCGCGATCCATCTGTGGTGTAGGAGACTCCCAGTTGTCTCGAGTCTTCGTCCTTGATGCTGAAGATTTTCGATTCTCTCAAATCTTCCTCGTCTTCATCATGCATCGTATTTCTATGGTGTATTAAGCTGTCTATGCGGTTAAATCTTTTGCAAATTGGACAGACGCTCCAATGTGTCGATGGAAGGTAGCTCGGTCTTGGTTTTGATTTAAAAAAAAAACAGGCACAGCCCACAGACACTGTGGATTGAATTAAAATAATGGATTGGTACTAAATAGTGTGAATTTTCATAATAGAATATCACCAGGGTTAGAATTTACATTAGCCTCCGTATATGTAAAGCGATAAAGAGATTCAATATTCAACGATGGATATTATCGAAAGATATTTCATGATCCTGGTATACTTAAGTACGTTAGTTTTTTGTATAATAATTGGTCATCAGTATCAATATTTTGACCAGTTTCCATGCGAAAGTCAGAATGGAAGCCATTTATTGGCAGCAATTTTTTTTTAATTTGTTATAACGATTCAGTTAACTTGTTATAACAACTTAACTAACTCGTTACAACAAGTTAGCTTATTTGCTATAACAGGTTAGCTAAGTCGTTATAGCTACTTAGCTAACTTCTTATGGTATCTAATCTACATGTAACTCGTTTGAACGTATTTTTTGTCATTTATGTAAATATTTTGAAACATAAAGACTTTAAATCATTTTCCCCTTAAACAGCGCTACCTTTTCACTTGCAATATGGAGGGACTGTCTTTGCATGTTATGATATTAGGATAATATTGAATATGGCCTTTGTTATGAAAAGATACCTGTAGGTACTTCTAGCCAAAGGTCATAATTAAACACCTCCCGCCCCTTCTTCGGTGACAATAAACATGTATGAAGTACATAATTATATAAATCTTATTAAGACAAAACCGAAGATGCAAATCGCAATTTCATGCCAATCATAAAGATTAGTGTCTGAAAGATTTGTCCCCATCAATTCTTTCTCCTAGCAGCTGCAGATAACATGTTGTTTTGAATATAGCATGAGAAGATTATCGAAGTCCACAATATTACCGAAGTACACATGATACATATATGAAGTGTCCTGATATTGGGAAGATTTCTTTCAAGAAAAAGGATATACTAACATTTGTTTTGTACTTGTTTCTATGTTGTCCCCTTTTTTTTATTTTTGTATGAGTCTTTATGGGTTAAGGTTAATTCTGTTCAGTTTTTTTTATATTGTGGTTTTTTTTACTGTTTCACCACTGATTGTCTGAATATTTAGGGTTGAGATCTCAATACTTAACTTTAACCTCGCCACATTTTGTGCTTGTTCCAAGCCAGGACTCAGCTAGTTAGTAGTCGTGCCTGTGTCGCTTTGGTTCTTAATTATGAGTTGGGTAGACTAGTAGAATAGACAGTAGTGTTCCATTGTTTTAGCCAGATTGCCGACATTGCCTGTTTATCTTTTCATTTTATGAAGACAAAATGGACAAAAACACATAAGTAGATAATGTTAGTAAATTACTTGCAAAAGTAAAATTACATAATACAAAAAACCTGGAATTTGGAGAAAAAAAATCAAAGTCACAGTGATTTTATTTTTCGAATAATGTCTTTTATTTAAAAAAGGTTTGATCTTTAAAAATGAAAAAGATCTGAAAACAAAATATACTCTTTGCCAAAAGTTAAAAGCCCATCTATTTTCAAAATCCAATTTTAAATTGATGTCAGTGTACTATTGCTGGATTATGTTGATGCACATATGACGTATATAACAATCTTGATTAGCCCTGAAAAATGTACAACATTTTACAAATGCCAAGACAAAAATGCTGACCAATTAAATCAATCCACTGTGTTTAATCTTTAAATTTAGTGTTTTGGAAATAGGTAAGAACACATCTCTATCTCCAACGAAAGTTGTTTTATAATGAAATCTGAAAATGAATGTCAGTTTTAGCATCCCTTTTAAAGCTCAAAACATAAAATTGAATAGTATCTCTAAGACGTTTTGTCATGCATATTTAACTAATGAAATCATTAATTTCGATACTAAGAATTTCATACATTTTTCGCACTTAGTGAGCTCTTACTAACAAAACAACAAAAATCTTTAAATTTCGTGAAAATTACTTAAAGTGACAAAAAACACAAGAATTTTCAAGGAAGACATTTATGATATCGAAGAAAGTTTGATTCACAGATTAATTATTCTATGCGTTTCAAGCTAAAATTAATTGCACGGATGTAACAGGGCGTTTTAATCATGATTCATGTTAAAAGCTTTTGTTTAAAACAAGTCAATGCAATTTATTTTTCGTATATTGTCATAAGTATTCCAGAATTCACTGTTAACATCGAATAATCACAAAAACAATACTTTGACGATATATTGACAGAATCAGACAAATTTATTCGAGAAATCGGAACATTTCTGAAAAGTTGACAAAAATCGTAAAGCAAAGAATTATGCCCCGTACACGCCTTATGAATACATGCTTAGGATCAAACGAAATGTTTTCGTTATGTCATGCTTAATACTTAAAGCTATAATCCCTATATTTTTAAACTAAATGATCCGTTTTACTGAATGTTACATGACGAAGACAGAGGAGAAGATTTAATTCCGAAAACGTATCTAATGATGATGACGGGCGACGCTAATAATGTGGCCATTGGCCATGTGAACTAAACAAATCTTATAAACGTTGGAGTTTTCTCTGATTGCAGCGTAAGACAGATATTTTTAACTACTGATAATTTAAATACAGTGGTAGTGTTTATTCCATTGATGTTGCAAATCGTTCTCTTGTGAAAACAAAACTTTACAAAACATTGTTTTTCACTGCATTAGCTATATCTAACAGAAATTTCCTCGTTATATTATGAAGCCATACATCTTTACGTCCAACGAATTCAACGATTATCATATTCTGTAAGGCTTGCTCCCTGTCTTGCATTCTGTTCAACCTGTGGCAACACAAAAATTGCAAAAAGAAACAGTACATTTCAGGATAAAAGATGTAATTTGATGATCGACGAAAACCACGTATATCGTTCCAACGTTTTAACTCTTTTAATGTCAGAGGGGAATAATTGGGCATGTAAATTACCGCATCAGATAGATATTGGGATGTTTTCATAAATTTCAAGTTATGGAATGCGAGCCCACTATTTGGGCACACTACAGCCATATCACAGCCACAATGATAAGTACGATTCTTCATCAGTTCGAGAATAAAAGCAATGACAGTCAAACTGTCTTTGAATCTCCCTTGATTGTATAACCATGTAGCAAGCAAGGCTTTTCCTGAAGAAATGTCGGCAGTAGAACCACGGCATAATAAATGCACAAATAGCATATGAAAAGAGTAGCATAATTTGTTTCTGTACGTATCGTTCGAAACATTTATAAAGTGACATAAACATTGGATAATATCTTTTTTCAAGATAACGTTTTCAAAAGTTAATTTGTAATAATTTATTAGATATGCACGGCTAAAGTGATTACCAGTAAGAAAGTAAAGGCAATGAGGTATACCGTGCAATAAATTCCTCCTTGAACTTCGTAGGTGAAATAATTCTAGCTCACATTCCCTTTTTTCATTTAGTTCAAAATATCTAAAACCTTGTGCTGTTTTAGCAGGATCTTTAATATATTGATCTAAATAGCACAATGTTTTACTTCGAAAAATTAGCTGAATTCCTTCTTCCTGAAGTACTCGAATAAGTGTAAGCAATTGTTCCTTTTCTGTCGCCTGGAATCTATTTTTGAACATGTTGTTGGATCTGACAAAATAGTTAGGACAATTCTCATCGTTAATATATTGGAACAAAAGATCTAAGCAAAGGTAAAAACAACGAAACATGTTTTTTAGGGGTCCAAAGTGCAGATTCAGTGGCCTCTACTGCCCAAAACAGCACAGTTTTTAAAAAATATGAACATATCAAATCAGTTCTTATACCTTCTTCCTGTTTTATTACTTCATTCAAAATAACTTTGAGTAGACCGTATGTCAAAAACTGAGTGTGATTGAAAGATTTAATAAGTAATCCTTCTGCAAATGAGAATGATAACCTCCAACTTGAGTCGTCGTGATAACTGAGGTTTGAATTATAGCTAATCGGAACAAGGTGGCATCCTTTGTCAACGATTTTCAAGATTAACTCATCGGAAGGCCATTCAAAATATCTTTCTCGAAATATCCATTCTCTGGCGATTTCTGGCCAAGAAGGACTATGCAAACAAAATACTAAATCGAACTCTTCTTTTAGAGGGGAACCAGATATTGATGGTCCATGGAGAACAGGATTAAATAGGGAAGTACATGTGTTTAATGTATTTGATAACTCGTCTTTAAATTCCAGCTTCCAAAGAGAACTAGAAAGGTTTCCAATGAAAATTCCACTCTTAAATATATCAACCATGGTATAACCTGGGTGACTTGACAGCGAAGTTGAATTGTACTTGTAACCTGTAAAAACTGGTTCATCTGCTCCTTCATACACGTAATCCATTGTAGACATTATGTCTGTATCACTACTTCCCATATTTAAACCTTCTGCTCTGCTCCCACTTGGCTGATTTCTGAGCGTT
Source organism: Lithophaga antillarum (assembly GCA_028566495.1). Taxonomy (NCBI): domain Eukaryota; kingdom Metazoa; phylum Mollusca; class Bivalvia; order Mytilida; family Mytilidae; genus Lithophaga; species Lithophaga antillarum. The sequence goes on from JAOXYI010232047.1 coordinate 14,667, forward strand.
TTGCTTGTTTCCTTGAATTTCTTTATCTTTTTATATTTAGTGTCTACTATTAATCTACGAATTTTAACTAAAGTTTTGCTTCCCAAGTGAATATTCAAATAGTTATACAGACATTGTGACCATTTGTGGAATAATTTAAGCCGTGTTTGTCTGTCACCTGGAAGGGAAAACAGAAGCGGAGACATTAAACAAGAATAAGCAGACATTATTTCTGAATAAAGAAAAAGAGGTTAGCTATAAGATTTGCATATTTACCTTAATATGCATATTATAATAGTCAGTAAACAGGCTACACACAATCTTTTGCCTTTTAGTAGGCAAATTAAGGTTGAAATGATCATTTGCAACACCGGCTAAGTGTTAAATCATTAGATTTTAAATGTAACAAATATTTATTTTAAATGTAATTCATGATATTTTCGACAATACCGCAAGACCAGTGTTCATGCACAAAAGCTGAAAAAATAAAATGAGATACGACTATTTGTTATCACGTAAACAAAAACGACCACAACAATTAAATTCAATGTCTAACGACAATCCCTATAATCAGAAGACGATTTGGTTCGGTTGTTTGAGTTTTTCGTAACTTTCAGGAGATTGTCAGCTATAGTATGACTACCAGACCTACTGAATGAGGAAAACCCAGACGGGGTGACGAGGACTTAATTTCCAAACAATCTATAATCAGTAGTAAAGACATATTTTATATTTAGTATTTAAGTACACATTCTTGCCAGCGAAATTGTTTTTACTTAGCTAATGATACCCTCGGGAATGAAAACTTGACCACAATAAGTACAGCCAATTCCCTTTAAACAGAAAAAATAACTTTTGAAACGTATTTTCAGTAACTACGAAATAGTGTTAAAGTATATACTTCATGCCGTAAAGTATTTGATAAAGTTGGTTATTTCATACGACAGTGGGACTTACTGGTTACAGGTTTTGCCTGTTAGTCCTAAAACCTAAATCTTTTAATACAGTATAGATTTTTTTAGATAAGTTCCATTCAATTCGTCAAAACCCTAGACATTTGTATTACAAAAAAGTGTGTGTGTGTGTGTGTGTGTGTGCACGCGAGCTACTCGTATTGGCTTGATGCCACTGCTGGGTAGACTGTTAGTATCCGAGAGTATCATCTGCCCAGTAGCACGTTGGCATGAAATTACTTGAATACTTTACGATATTTCGAGTTAGTGGAATTGTTCGAATAATATCAAAACTAATATTTATCTCCCTGACGCACAGAAATCCTTAGCTGGTACCTAGCTGTAGCGTGTGTGTGTGTGTGTGTGTGTGTGTGCGGATTGCCGAATTACATTGCTTTTCTTTCCTTTTACAACTCAACAAGCAAAAACTAATACCAGCCTGTCACTCACCTGTTTTTGCAATGGCCTAAATTAGGCCAAAAAAAAAAAATAATAATAATAATAAATCCAAATTCATTGTACTGATGAAATTCGGGTTAATATTTTCACATTTAAGCCTGAAGTAAATTGAACCTAAATGCAACAAAGATATTTTATGCAAAATATTACTGAATTTCGCTTCTAGTTTTATAGTTTAAAGAATTTTCCATACTGAAGACAATACTAACTTCGGACACCTGAAACTTTGGCTTCATTCTCCCAAAATACATTTATTTCACACCTTGCAGATATGTTTTATGTTAAACGTTGTCCACTTGGAACACCGGCCCAATGATTCGGGGACTCCATTTGAACAAATCGCAACTTCCACAAAAACACGATTGATTTTGCATCTCTTTTTAGATCCGTTTAAATGTTCTTTCCAAAGAATGATTTATAACTTCTTGATATAAACGTATGATACCAATTTCACTGCGCACGACACTTGTTTCTGGAATAACCTTCATCAGATACGCTCGAGACAAAAAATATTGGGAAGCCAAATATATAAAACGTTTGGGAGCCTCAAGACCAAAAAGTACCTAAACAGAACAGCCCAAACCGTCTAAGGTCAACTTTGCCTGAGAGAGATGTAACCTTAGTTTTAGTACAATTTCATAATTTAAAAACTGAAAATTTACAATTAAATTGTATCATTTAAATCACGCCATGACCAAAGCACTGACTATGGGGCAGATGATACCCTCGGGGACTGACAGTCCACCAGCAGTGGTATCGAATGGTACTAATGTAAACGTATGATACCAATAAAATAAGGAAACTCTATAGAAAACTATGTACTGACTATTTCTATAAAGATTCAGATCAATCGGCCTCGTGATTTTGAATAAGAAGAATTTCAAAATTTTATTAAATCATGAACTATTTTTCACTGTGGCAGAAAAATAATGAATGTACGGTCGGCACCAAATTAGGAAATTTGTAGAGGACCATCAAGAGGTCATCACTGGAAAGTTTAAGTTCAATCATCCTGGTTGGTTCTAAGGAGAAGATTAAAATGTGAAAAGTTGATGGACGGACGACGTACAATTCATGGGAAAAGATCACATGGCTAAAAAACATTAACATATCCAGAATTAACAAGATACTGACCATATCAGTCCGTAAGATCAAAGAAAAACACTATAAATTGCGGATAAATACTAAAACAATTCAGTAACCGAGGTAAAATGTCCCATAAACCATGGCTGCCAGGTATTACTTCTTAATTTTATGATGACAAAATGAAACGATTTTGATTTTTTTTTCATGAAATCATTTGGTTGTGCTATATAATGATATTTATGAATATTTCGATTTGGCTATTCAGTGGTAATTTATAAGTGAAATTTATAGTTTTTGAGATTTTTACGGATGTAAT